>CAUYON010011282.1:0-44680 GCA_963573935.1 Arctocebus calabarensis
TCAGAAATCCTTTCTTCTGCTTGCTCCATTCTGTTGCTGAGGGATTCTACTTTGTTTCTCAGATCTTTGAGGGCTGCAATTTCTTGCCTCAGTGTGTCCAAATCCTTGGCCATTTGCTCTTTGAATTCTTTGAATTCTTGAGACAATTTTTGAAATGCACCCAGAATTTCTAGGTCCAACTTTTCCTCTATTTTATTGATCTTGTTTGTTTCCCCTGTGGACCAGATGTTGGACTGCAGATCAGCCCTGACTGTGCCGCTGCCTAGTCTGCAGTTTTGTATGGGGGCTGACACACTCAGAAGTCGCAATTAGCTGTCAGTTCCAGCCTCTTGCCACTTGCCTTTTGTCTCAGTTTTTATCCTCTGAGGGCTGGGTGCATCTGAAGCTCAGTAAAGCAGTCCTCTGGGTCAGCCCTGCCCTGGGTGTCTGCTGTCTCTTCACACATATGGTAATCCCCGTGTTCCGCCCAGGTCAGTACTGCCTCAGGCATACCCTTTACTCCCGGGGCCTGCTTTCTGTCCCAGATCTGTTCTACCAGTGGCTGCTACCAGAGAAGCTGCCCATCCTCCCCTGGTTTCCCAGAGAGACTAGGAGTGTCCCTTCAAGATATCCCTAGGGGTGTAAGCCCTACAGTCACCTTTCCTGCCATTGCTGGTGCTGTGCTATGCCTCAGGGTACCACCTCTCCCTCTCAGCTGATTATCTTCTCCTTACTCTCGAGCTGGAAAATCAGCACAGATCAGCAACAGTCCATGCCCCATCTACACCCCTCAATAAAATGCCCAAGAATCTGGACTCCATGGGGTTCAGGCTTCCAGACCTCATAGTGAGAGTGGAGGGGAGTGCCAGGAGTTCATAATTGCAGGTAAAGAGTATATACAGTTTTATACAGTTTTATGCCTGGCAGAAGAGTGCCATGGCACCCTAGTAGGGGAAGGAGGTCCAGTTTTTAGGTCTCTCCCATGGGGTAAAATAGGAGAGCATTTGAACTCTGCTCACTTGTTTGTATGGAGGTATGGAGTATACTGTGAGCTGTTCTCGTGGGGGAGGGGAATCCCGTCTGCTTGGCGATGGATTCTTTACCTTTTGTTTATATCCCTGGGGTCGCAGGTGACTCAGCAGGGTTGATGTGTATTCTTCCACCTTCTCTTTTGGTTCATATCTGAACCATTGGCTTTCTTGCTAACTTTCTGTCCTTTAATTCTCCTTCTGGATTGGAGCCTCTGTGGAAAGCTGGCTACAGATCACCATCTTGACTCAGCCTCTCCACACTACATATTTTAATTGAAGAATTTAACCCCTTGACAATCAAGGCTATTATTGATAGGTAAGGAATTACTCCTTCCATTTTGTTAACTTTTTCCTGGTTGTTTATAGATCCTTTATTCCTTTCTTCCTCTCTAACTATTCACCTTTGTAGTTTGGAGGTTTCCTGTGGTGTTTTTAAGCTTTGATTCCTTCCTCCTTCTCATTTGTCTATCTGTTCCAATTTCTTTCTTTGTGGTTGTAATAGGGCTAATATAAAGAGTCTCATAGTTATACAAACTTATGACAACTTAACTTTGGTCACAAAAAATACTCCAGATTTTTACCTTCCCCCCAACAATTTATATCTTTATATATTGTGTGTTCCTTAACAGCTTAACTGTATCTGTAGTTATTTTTGACCATTTTACACCTAAACTTTATACTAGAATTTTGAAAGATTTACGTAGTACTATTATAGTATTGGGGTATTCTGAGTTTTATTATATATTTACTTGTACTAGTGGGTTTTAAATTTCCATGTGTTTCATAATAGCTATTTATCATCCTTTCCATCTAGTTGTAGCCCTCCCTTAAAAGCATTTCTTGTAAGGATGGGATAGTGGCACTGAATTCCCTCAGTTTTGCTTATTTGAGATGGACTTTATTTCTCCTGTGTTTCCAAAGAATAGATTTAATAGGCATATTATTATTGGTGGAAAATTGGGTTTGTTTTTTTTTTCAGTATTTTGAATATATCATTCCAGTCTCTTTTGGCCTATAATGTTTCTGCTGAGAAATGTGCTTATGTTCTAATGGGCATTCCCTTATATGTAACTTGAAGATTTTTATTTGTTTTCTTGCTATTTTTAGATATCTCTCTGGTTTGTAAAACTTGAAGGTTTGATTTTAATGTGCCTTGGAGAAGACTTTTTTGGAAGGATCTTTTTAAGTTGGATCTATTTGAGGACTATTAATATTTCTGAATCTGAATGCCCATATCTCTCCCAAGACTTGGGAAGTTATTTTTTTTCATTAAATATGTTTTCTGTTTCTTTCTCCATCTTTTTTCCCTTCTCTTACTATTTACCTTTGTGGCTTGGAGGTTTCCTGTGGTGTTTTTAAGCTTTGATTTCTTCCTCCTTCTCATTTGTGTATCTGCTCCAATTTCTTTCTTTGTGGTTATAATAGGGCTAATATAGTCTCATAGTTATTCTAGACTATTTTACACATATAATGCAAACATTTGTTCATTTAATGATACCCTATATGTCTTGTAGGCGTTCTTTATTCTTTCCCTCTGCTTTGGTCATTTCAAAAGACTTGTTCCAAGTTCAGAAATTCTTATTTCTGCTTAATCTAATCTGTTTTTAAAGCTCTTAATTGTATTTTTTATTTCTTTTGTTGATATCTTAAGCTCTTTGGTTTCTCTTCAGTTCTTTGTTCAATAATATATATTTCTTTGTTGAACTTCTCATTGAGATCATGAATTGTTTTTCCTATTTCATTAAATTATCTATCTGTATTCTCTTGCATCTCACTGTGTTTCCTTTATATCATTACTTTGAATTCCTTTCCAGGAATTTAGAAAATTTTGTTTTCTTTGGGTTCTGTTACTGGAGAATGATTCTGTTTCCTTTGGAGGTATTGTGTTTCTTCTTTGTTAATGTTTCTTGTGTCTCCAATTTGATATTTACACATCTGGCACAACAGTCACCTCTTATAAATTTGTGGAGTAGCCTTTTCGGGGAAAGACTTTTTCCTATAGATGCATCATAGGTGTCAGTTAGGTAGGGTATGTTGGCTTTAGTTCTAGGAAAATAGAGTAGTGTAGTACAACTTCTTCAGCTATAGTCCACATGTATAATATAAATTATAATTGTGGAGTTGTAGCCACTTGTATGAACATAATTATATTATAATTATATAATTTATATTACAGTGCCTCAGTTGCCCAGGTTATAGGAGTTTGTGCGGGCAGTGGCATGTCTTTGCAGTGAGCTGGGCAAGGCTTGTTCTCAGGCTGAGAGTGTGCCTGTATGGCAGGTCCACTGGCTTGGGGGTGATCTTTCCAGGAGCGGGACCACAGGGCTGGTTCTCAGGCCAAGGGTATATGCATATATAGGGCATCACTTGGATAGGGACGGTGTAGGGATACCTATTCCTTTGAAGGGACAGGTCACCATATGGGCTAAGGCAGCATGATCAAGGTCATTTCGATGGGCCTAGGCTCTGAGTAACCAGGCTTGTGAAGTTGCAGCCACTTGTACGAGCATGGTAGAATGATAATAGAGCTTAAGAATTATAAAGAGGCTCTCTCTCTCTTCTCCCTCTCCTCTCTCCCCTTTTCTCCCCCACTTCTCTCTCTCTTTCTTCCCTCCTCCTTAATGCTGCTCTGCAGCATTCCCCACCAATAAAGACCTTTTGTACAAGCAAAAAAAAAAAGAATTGTAGAGAGGCAGTGGCTATTGGCTCCCAGAACAAGATGCACCCTGGCAGAGGCTATGCTTTCAAATGGTGCCATGTTGTAGTAGCTTAGGTCACAGGGGGTCAAGGTGTGCATAAGGTGGGATCTTCCTTTGAAGCGGTGCAATTGTATGAACTTCCAACAACTTCCTAAACTGGGCTCAGTGCTTGTGAGGACTGTAGGATTCTCCTGTAGCAAGGAGAGTCATGGAGGCTGCTGGGAAGATAATTTTCCTTAAAACTGTGGGCCTAGACCCTTTTAACCATATTTTATCTTTTCACCAGTTGGTGTTTTATAGTCTTTCACATTTCTAAACCTTTTATATTTGGGTCTCTCTGCATTTGGGGAATTTGATTTCCTGGAAGTTATCTATCTTCTCCCTTTCCTACCCCACCTGTTTTACCACTAACCAACTCTGGGACAAACCATTCCCAGTTTTTTGTTTTGTTTTGTTTTGTTTTTTAGTAAATTCGTTATTTTCTACATTTTTTTTTGTTTAGTTACTCCTTTTTATAGAATTAAATGGTTAGTTTACGTATTTTTATTATTTCTAGTCTTATTAACAATGATATTTAAAGATGTAAACTTGTGTAGCATGCAGCATTGCTCACATGCCCTGAAATTTGGTATGAAGTATCCCCACTATCTTAATTTTCTAAATATCCTATAACTATGGCTTTGGCTTAATCTCTAACCAAGAAAGCAAATACTTAGCAGATAGACTTGTTTAAAAAAAATTTAACAAATAATAATCATATGTATTTATGCAATATGGGGTAATTTTTTTTCCCAATATCATGCTATTTTGAGAATTCAGAAACAATTTCCTATTGACCTGCAGGCTCTGTAAAAAGTGTATCGAGGCCAGTGTTTAATTGGAATAAAACACAAGCTGCATGTGTAATCATAAGTCTCTAGTAGCTGCTTTAAAAAAGTAAAAACAAATAGCTAAAACTAATTTTAATAATAATTTTCATTTAATCCACTATATTTAAAATATAATCATTTTAATATGCAACTGACATAAAAGCTAACTTTTAGGTATTTCACAATGTTTTTTTTTTAAACCAAATCTTCAAAATCCACGTGTATTTCTCCACTTATAGTACATCTGAATCTGCACTTGCCACATTTCCAGTGTTTAGTCACCAAGCTGCTGCCATTTGGGCAGCACTGGCCAGCAGAGGGAATTTGCTCCAAGGGCTCATTTCATCACTTCTTGAACTCTGCCTTCTTCTATTTCCCTCTCATCCTGACCTGCCTTTTCCTCTTGATCTTTTCAGAGGTGCGCTCATATGTTTGAATTTTTATTATGAACAAGGTTGGAATGAATGCAGGGCAATGTTTTGATATAAACTATATTGTAGAATAATTAAATTGAGCTAATTAACAAATTCATAACCTCACATATTTCATGAGTGAGATTATTTTCATTGTTTTGGTTTAGTTATGAATTTCCAGATGTGCTACATTGTGATTGTACCATGTGATCTATGTAATTTCTTCTTATGGACTCTAGTTTTCATAGATGTGAAAGTGATTTGTTTATTAAATAGATAAATGTTTATTTATTATCTTACTATGTTACACAAACCTTTTAGATGCTTGATTGCCTAGGACATATCTCAAAGCCAGAGTATATTAAAATCCCCCACTATAACTGAAATAATTATATTGTCTTATTGAATTATACTTGTATTTCTGAGACTTTTAACTTTATAGATTTTAATGCACTCCTATCAGACACATAAGCATTCTATTTTTGTTGTTATAATTTTTATTATATTAAATAAATTATATTATTTATTATACATAATTTGTCATTCGATTTTTCTGGCCTCAAAAGACATTGTCAGATCAAAAGTCTAATATCGCCATCCTGATTTTTGCATTAATTTTTACAAGTGATAATTTACTTATCCATTTGTTTTGAGTCTTCTAATCATACATTTCCAGATATGTGTCTTTTGAGAAGAGGTTATAATTAGACTTTAATATTTGTATCATCCTGAATATTTGTATTTTAATGGGGATTTTATTTAATTTGTTTTTTTCAAAAGTTATTCAACATATTTATTTCACTACTGATTACCTTTAGGTTTCAAAAACTAATTTGAGTGCTGCAGCCCACATAGCCTATGGCTAGGAGTGAGAGTTATAAGAAATACCTGTATAGCTCAATAATGGAACACCTTGGTAGAAAGGGCATGGAGAGGGATTTAGCTCTCCTAAGAAGCATGATAGCTCATGAGATGAGAGCAGTGGTGAATTGGCATTCTCTACACCTGTGGTGTTGAGAGGCACGAGATCAACCTTATATTAGGCTGGAGGAGAAGGCAGTCAAAGAGCATGCGCAGTCTATCACAGACTCGCTTACTCTGACTCTGTCTCCTCTTCTGTCTGCAGAACACCAGCATGGAGTCTCTCTGCTGAAGATCACTAAGCTCCGCTAAAGACTAAGATCTATCTATTCTAAGAAGACTGCTTTACTCTCTAAGACACACATTCTCTCTCTCTCCTGCTGAAGTAGATAGCCCTCAGGCACCCAAGAGAAACTATACCAGAACAAGGTAACTTATGATCCAACTCCAGAACCTAGTTAAGTTGGACCCAAGACCTAGCCAGTCCTGGGCCCTGACAAGTGATGTCAGAAGTGACATGTGACATTTAAGCCCCCTTTTCTCTACTTAGATCATAAACTGAAACTTAGGCAATTTTATTAATCTTTTCTTATATAAAAAAGAAACATAACATGATAATTTCCCTTATTCCATTAATCTACTTTTCAGTGTGGGCTAATGGAATCCAGAATTCCTGATCAACATTATTTACATATTTTATCTGATTCATTGTCTTTTTCAGGAACTCTTTTTTTATTTTTCATTGCCGGCACATAAACCAGTTCATAATAATGCTCACTATCAAATTTCTAATAACACAGCTTACCTAGGCTTCTGCATGCTTGGTTTTTATTTTGATGCTTGGATGAGCTCAAGCATATCCAAAGCTGGAAACCAGATGTGTATGGGATTTATCTTTGAAATTCAAAATATTCGCTAGAATATGTAGACAAAATGAGCTTTGCCCTTGGTGGTTTCAAGGGCTTCAATGACTTTACTCACCAGGCAGCACTTCAATTGAATTATTTTTTGGATAAATGATTTTTGGGATATTTCCTCCATGTCCAGTTCTTTCTGCTAAGAAATTATACCCAAAAGAGATAGCATTAGAATCACATATGAAGCATTCCCAAGAATTTTAATGCAGTAGCATGAAAGCATGGCAGAGAAACCATCAATAAACATTGGCTGAGAAAAAGCAAAACCCACAGTACAACAAGATATAACTCTATGAATAATATTTTTCAAACAGAAATAACTGAACTGCTAAAAAACAAAACAAAACAAAACTAGAAGCTGAGCTATCAAGAGAGTGATTACAAAATTTTGATAGACAATGGCCAAAGGCTGTTATATTTTGGCATAAGCATAAATGCTGAGATTGTTTATAATAAAATCTCACTACCTAATAATACAAATACATTTTTCAAACAGTGGCTACAACAATAGTTCTGGCCTAGGTTCAGCTTGAGAGAAACAGTAACCCTATTGTTTGGTCTTCAGTTCCACCCCTCCCCAACTCCACATCTCCATATTCATTTACACCCTTTCTTTTTCTGTTATTCTTTCATCTCTCCCATCCTGACACCCCACTTTACAATCATCTCCCTACCTCTCAACTTTTCTCCCTTCTTCCTTTGGCCATTTATCTATCAAAATTCAGCAATCACTTAAATGCCCCACATTTCTCCTATTTATTTGGAATGGGATATGGAAAAGTTATAAGAGGGAAGCTAGGAAAAAGGCAAAAACATGTGCCCTTTACAATGGCAATAAAAATTACACATTCTACAAACTAATCACATTCAGTATATCCCAAGCAGACGTTATCCCCAGTTAGTTAATGCGCCATCACCCACTAGATTGCACACATGTAAAATCTGGAACTCATTGAAGGCAACAGCTTTTCTCTTGTGTTTTTCATCTTATCAGTCACTAAGTCCAACTATTTTTACTTCCTGACATTTCTCAGTCTGTGCCTCTATCTTCACTCCTACACCTGCTATTTTCTAATCTCTACTCTTTTCCTAAGCAATAACCTTCACTCCCACGTCTTCAATTATCATCTAAAGGTTAATGACTTTAATCGTCCTATCCCCATATCCTAGTCCACATTCCAGGCCAGTAGAGACCACGGCCTACCCTGCACCTCTGCATGGCATCCAAAGACACTTTGCACTCAGCCTACCAATGACCAAACTCACCATCTCAATCTTAAAACTGGTTTTCCTCCAGAGCTAACTTATTTCTGTGATAGCATTACCACTCGGTCCACTGTGTATGCCGAAAGGCCTTGCTACTTTGCTGTATTTGTATTCCTCCCCACATTCAATCCAACACCCTGCATGTTTTACCTCCTCTGATGCCTTGAACCCATCCACAGCTCTCCATTTTCATTGCAGTCACTCTAACGGTGCTTATGTAATGTCTCACCTGCACTTCTGCACCTGCCTTCTGACCACTCATTTGGATCATTCTGTGCACAGCAGCCAGTCTGCTCTTCCAGAATCGAAAATTATGTCATGCTACTCTCCTGTTTTTAATCTGTCTGACTGCTAGCCATTGTTCCAAGAGTACGATCCACACTACTCACTTTGAATTGCAGGCTTCTATCTGATCTGGGCTCCTGACTACCTCTCCAGCCTCATCACCCACCATAATCTCCCTTGGTCAGTATCACTCCAACCCAAGGATGGCCTGCCATCCTTCAGGCACACTACAGTCCCCTTTGTTCCAGGGACCTTCACATTTGCTTCTTCCTCAATCTGGAAAAATCTCATTTACTCCATCACTTAGTTAATGCCTCCTGACTACCAGCATCATTATTAAAGCTTTCCCTGAGCCACTGCCTTCTCAACAGACTCTTGTCTGCCTGGTCTTACATTTTCCTTTCCTTTTTTGCTTTAATCGCCTTGGTAATTACACATCTCATTAGTGGATTATTGATTAATCTCCTTTATGCTTTATGAAAACAGTGATCATAGCTGTTGTCCTCAACTTCATGTTCTCTTTGGTAGCACAGGACTTGGTTTTGTTAGGTCCTCAGCAGAGAATTATTAAATGCTACCTGAAAAAGAAATCTCCCACTGCCCAATCCCCAGTTCAGACTACCAACACTCTTCTGGGTATTGCAGCAGCCTTCTAGGTGGTCTCAGGCCTCAGGACACTCTTTGACTAGAGTTTCCAACATCTCAAGACTGATCTGTCCCATCACAGATGCAGCCCCTTAACTCTGCACTTGCACTGTGTACAAGCTTTTCCACAGCTACATGGTGGTAGAACCTATGTATAAGTGGCCCGCTTAACCTACCCATATCTACCCCATGGCCTCTGCTCCCACCACTCCTCACTCATACTTACATGTGTGCTGATAAAAGCAGTGTTAGATCCAACAAAACCCACAATGCCTCACACTCCCATACTTTGCCTTATACTGTTTTCCTTGCCTATAGACTCCCCCTCACTCTTCTTTATTTTCAGAAATCCTATTCATTCTTCAAAATTCAGCTGAGAATTCATTTCCTCTTAGAGCCTTCTCAGACCATTTGCTTGTCATACTTGTTTCTTTCTGATTCTTTTCCTGTTCCCCAAACACTGTCTGTAACTCCATCCTTAGCACATATGTTAAAATGATCCATGTATATTTCTAAATTCACTATCATCAGGCTGAAAGTTTCTTAACAGAAGAAACAACACTTTTCATTTTTGAACAATCAGGGTCTAACATAACCTTTAGCATATTACAGAAGATAGATAAATGTTTACTTAACATGAAATGTAGACTTTGGACTCAGCAACTTCTCAAGGGATTCTTCCTTTTACATTAGCAATTTCATTTTTAAAAAATAATTACCTCAGCTACCAATATAAAACTAAAGCATTATAAAATCTAGTCTTTCAATGAATAAATAGATCTGCACCTAGACTAGGCCAAGCCCTGAGCTAGGTGCCAGGAATTTGACTGTGACCATAAGGGAAGTACCTATTTTCAAAGAGATAACTGCAGAAAAACCAACAGCATGATAATCATAAAATCGTATGCAATTGATTTTCTTTTTTTTTTTTTTTTTTTGGCAGGTTTTTGACCGGGGCCGGATTTGAACCCACCACCTCCAGGACATGGGGCCGGCACCCTACTCCTTTGAGCCACAGGCGCTGCCTGCATTGATTTTCTTAATGAAGGGACTCTTAGCAAGGAAAATTAAAATTTAAGACTTCCCTACTATTGTGAATCAAATCAAATAAATTAAATCAAATAAGTAATTGCAACAAAAACACAGGAGACTAAAGAGGAAGGACTCTCTGGAAGAACAGCTGCGACACAGGAAGATGCTGGACTTCACAGAATGAAGGACCCACTCCTAGAGAGGCTATAGGGAGCCAGCCCTGCTGGACAAGTCCCTAGGGAGCCACATCATCAAGTGATAACTCACTTTCCCCCAGTACTTGGAAGTCTGACAGAAATTAGTGACAAATATGAAGGTCTAAGACAAAAAAAAAAAAAAATCCAGCACTGATACCTAGATTACTTGTTTACATCTAGGGGAGCAAATACAGAAAACAACTCTCTACTAAAGGAAAAGCAAAAGGCTCCCTCAAAGGGATTACTTGATCAGAGTTTTTAGAAAGACAAATGCTGGCTCAAGCATTGAAGGCCCAAGCTCTGGCCTTGTTCCTAACACTGACAGCTTTGTAAACTTGGGTAAGTTGCTCCCCTCCTAGGCTTTTATCAAATGAATAGCTTGAACTAAATTATTTTAGGGTTTCTTCTACCCCTAAAATTTTACTTTCAAATTGCCAGGGCATAGGTTGAAGAGAGCTGGCTGCCCTGTGTTGAGAACCAAAACTCCATAAGCTGCAAGCTTTCCTGGGACCACATCCAAAGACAGTGAACTCTGCAACGCTCATGCCAGGGGAGGCCACAGCTGCAATGGATCATGGAAATATCCATAGTGAAGGCTGGGGGATTGAAAATGATGGGAGTCATAGTTCTCATTTTCTAGACACCTGTTCTTTCTCAGGTACCCCAGTAGCTACTCTATACATGCAAACTCATTTAATTTCACAAATAAACCCAGAGTTTTGAGTGTTCTGTTTCTTCAGAGACAGAATTAAGATGCTTACTCTGTCTACCCTCTGTTCTCATGGTGACAGGTTTGAGAGTCCGCTCACCTTCAGGAAAACCAAGAGATCCAGAATCACTTCCATCCAAAGCCTGAAACCTGAAGCCAGCTCACACAAAGCCAAGAGCAAGACAAGAGGATAGGGAGGAGTACACTTACTAGTGTTCACAGTGATGCTATTTAAAACTGTGTAAGTTCTCCCCATGTGTGTCAGGTTGGCTTGACATGCATAGCTCCCTCTGTCCTCTACGGAGACATTGTTCACTGTAAGCATGACTCCCAAAGGAGTGAACCGCTCTCCTTCAATCTCTTTGCAGTCCTAAATACAAAACAAACAAATAAACAAAAGAAATTCTTTTCAATGAGTATCTGGGGGTACTAGCTACTTTCCTGTTAGCACCATCCTATGAACTATGCAGAGATAAAACTATGTGTTCCCCTCTCTTTACCTTTGCAATATAACTACAGCATAGACTCTACCTATAAAATCAAGTCTTTTGACCTGGTTGTTTGTATCCTCACATTAAACTGAAATAAATTTACTTTTCAAAAAAAGGAAAGAAATGAAAAGAAACCTATGTGGTCCCAAGCCTTACATAAGTTACAATCTAATCAGAAGACAATGGATACATAGGTAGAAAGACAAATAGATAGATATGACAGATAGATGACAGAGAGATATACAAAACAGGAATTCCTGGCCCAGTCTTGCATGTCTGTAAATAGATAGATGGATAGTCCAAGAGATTTGACAAAAAATATCTTACATGTTAAAACAGGTGATATAAACATCAAGTCTAACAGGAGTTGGGAGGAGAGGCCGAAGTAGGCTAGAAGAAAGATTTCATGCAGAAACATTGGGCTGGGTCATAACAGTTTTCAGCAGGAGGTCATGAGCAGACAAGAATGTCATCCTCCTGAGGGGCTCATCTCTCCCAGCGGAGGACCCCTCCTCTTTACCAAGACTGCAAGCCCAGGTGAATAATGAGGGCTTCTACTGTGTTACGGGCCCAACCACACCTTCTCCACTCATCAAGGGGTAGGCTTGATAGGAATCCAAAATAACTCTTTGCCAACCTCCTATTTGAATGATAGTTCAAAAACTGTCTGACAGCCTTACAGAGAGTGGCTATCACATCACTTTCTCATGTTGTGCCCCCTACCCCTCCAAAATCAACAAGCACACAGCCCTTCATCCACCTAACTTGAAGACCAGTCTCAGGAAGGCCTTTCTCTTGGCATCCCTAGCAGCCACCCACTCATCACTCATCTGCCCTGTCCTAGCCTCTTATTCTTTTGCTAAATGCCATTTCTTTCACCTGCTGGGTCCACTTCTGAACTTATTCTCAAACATGTTCCTCAACTTTCAGGAAGCTCCACCCCTCAGACCTCAGAGTGACAGTTAAGCTAAATGAGTTCATTTACTCATTTAGACATTTAAGTTCACAGAGATGGGGTCCCTTTTGTCAGGAAGTTCATGTTACACAGATTCAATAAACATGTAAACTCCTAATAAAATAAAGGTTTAATTTCCCAGATATTGAGCTCTCTCCTCACTTACCCTCAGTTCAGAATTGCACTACATTCTGCACCCTGGGAAGAGTGTGAATGGGTTTACCTTGCAGTGTGAAACTCAATAAATAATGCCAAGAATGAACACTTGTTTATTTTCAATGTGACATACCACTTCCTGAAAGTCTTAAATTATTTCCCCATAAACACCCAATATTATAGTCAGAGGGTTGCTTACCAAACAGAATGAAAGTTACTAGTCCGAGTCAGATGGGTAATGCATAAGACTCTAATAATGTGATGTCTCCTTCTTTAGGGTACAAACAAGAACACACTTTGAGTCCTTGGACTTGGGAAACCTCTTCCCTGGACAGCCTTACCCATACACCCCCTGATGAGGCACAGGCTCTGGGCTTCCTTTGCTATTATTCTGTGGTTGAGCTGTCCCCTTTCTGATGGACTCATTCTTTCTTTCAAGATATGTAAATTTTAATCATATTAAAGTTTAGCCTTGATGCTGAGGCCACTCTGTCCCTTTGGACTTTGGACTGCCTCTATTCTGAACCACTGGAACATTATTTTAAAGTCAGTATTGATTTTTATTTTAAAATTTGGAGATGATATCTCACTAACAATATTTAAAATTAAAATATTAATAATAATAGTAACCAACATTTGAATCTCTTTTATATCCCAGGAACCAAGAAGAACATTCCTGACCCAACATCTACAAAGCTTCAGAGACTCAAAACATCCCAGAGCATTCTGGCTCAGAGGTGATGGGTAAGCAAGAGTGCTGGGTATAAAACTTGTGAGGCAATCAGGAGCCCAACCTTAGAATAGGAGAAGAACATCTGAAGCTTTTTGAGCAAAAGAATAAGATGATCAGATTTCCTTTTAAGAAGGATCCTTCTAGTTATTGTGTATGGGATTAAAATGAGAACAATCCCACAGACCAGGAAGCAACTCAAAGTGCTAGTTTCATGATATGAAGCTCAATATAGCCTCAACTAAGGCAGGTCAGTGGGGATAACAAGAAGAGAACAAAATCCAATGATTTCAAGCAGTTTCAATGCACAGAATGTTGTGACAAATTTGGGATATAAAAAGGGAGCAAGGATTTCTACAATCCCAGTTTGGGTATGCAAAGGTGTTGCTCGGTAGGAAAGGAATGCAAAGAAACACAGAAAAATGACCAGATTAGGGGAAGAAAGCAGCACTAAACATGGTGAATGTGGTGATTGGTAGGGTATTAGACTGCTGGACAACCGATTCTGGAGGGTGGGAGAAAGGTCAAAGGTCAAGGTGGGACTGAGATGGGAGCCACCTGTAAAAGTATATGGGCGGTTCTATATATATTCCATCTGATCAGAAGCAAAGCAAGAACAAATGATGTCCATGACTGAAACCTTGGGAATAATAAAATCTAAGACCCAAATATAAAAGATGAGAATACAGTAATGATTACTAAAAAGAGACCAGAAAAATAAAATGAGAGAGACAAAGAATAAGTAAGTCTGGGAAGAAAAGGAGAGAGTTCCCAGCTAATGCCAATGCCCAGTAGAGTTGAAGGACACCAGAAGATCACAATCAGGATCAACAATGAATGTTAGTTTGGCAACTGGAGAGGCAAAAACTGTCTCCACAAGTAGATTCAGCACAATGGTGAGGACTGAAAACCATTGCAGTGAGAAGTAATTTGGAATTGGAACAAAAAACAAACTGGAAACATTACTGCCTTTCCAAGTATGGATACATCAGTATCTAAAAAAATTATGAAGGATATACTGGGCAAATACTATCCTTGGTGAGCTGTTTTTTCCTGTAGACACTATCAAACTAAAAAAAAAAAAAAAAAAAAAAAAAAAGACTTAACAGCTGTTTTAATACTCAGACCTTTTTTGGGCCTTCAATTTCAAGGACCACTTTGAAAAAGACACCTCATTTTTCAATTTTCCCAAACATAGCCTGAATTTTCCCATTATCCAGAATCTTTGTCTCAAAATTTTTTAAATCAAGTATAATACTTGATTATTCCCATTCTTTAACTCTCTATTAGAGAGAACTCTCTCAATTCTCTATTGCTCCCATTCTTTTATTCCTTTATTTTAACTAAATACTAGTATCTAATATTTATTTATTTATTTATTTATTAAGTACTCATTATATACCAATGCTTAGTGGACAATTTAATCCTCAAAACAATACTATGAAGCCAGCCACACTCAGTCTAGATTTAATTAGCAGGAACTCCCAAACAAACAAACAAACAAACAAAAAGTTCCAGCTATTTTTTTTTTTTTTTTTTGGAGACAGAGCCTCAAGCTGTTGCCCTGGGTAGAGTGCCATGGCATCACAGCTCATAGCAACCAACTCCTGGGCTTGAGCAATTCACTTGCCTCAGCCTCCCAAGTAGCTGGGACTACAGGTGCCCACCACAACATCTGGTTATCTTCTGCTGCAGTTGTCATTGTTGTTTGGCAGGCCCAGGCTGGATTTGAAACTGCCAGCTCTGGTGTATGTGACTAGAGCCTTAGCCACTTGAGCTATAGGCACTAAGCCCATTCCAGCTATTTTTATGCAGAAAAGGATTCAAGAGAGGATCTTAGGTACTCTACAAAATCTGTGAAAGTGCCCCAGGGAGTGGCACCTAGGCCAGAAGTTCAATGCTGCAACTAACTCTCCAGGCGAGGCTAGGAGGATAGCGGCTGTCTCCACCATCACATGAAAGTGGGAATGGGACCTGAGCTGCACTCAGAAACTAGGAGTTGCCACTTAGCAACTCAATGATTAGCGCCATGTCAAGAAGATCCTCCCCAACAAATAAGTCAGAAGACTCAGCTCCCACAAAGCTGGAGGCTGGACCCTGGGGTACAGCTGCAGAAGTTTCCATGTCTCCTGAGCTGAGCTTTCTAGTAGAAAAATCAGGAAGATCCACCATCCTCACTTTTCAGCAAAGCCAGCTGAAAACAGTGAGTCACATTCAAAACCTTAGTAGTCAGCAACTCTGGAAAATGTAGGTTGCTTTGCTTGCTACGTTATTTTTTTTTTTACCTTAATGTCCTCTATAGGATAAAAAGCCCCAACCATGGACAGTATTTGCCCATCATATTCATCATGGTTTTCTATGCGAACCTTCCATCCATCCAACCCACTTTTCTATCTTAACTGGAATAAGCCTACCTGGCACTGCTACTTCTCCCATTTATCCTTCTTATTCACGCAGACTCAGAATCCCATCACTTCATGCACTCCCCTTCCAATACCTCAACTCCATAGTCCTCAGTCCTTCTAGCACATTCACAACACAGAACCCCTACTCTGATGGATCCCTTCATCCTTCCCCTACATTCCCACAACCAGGTGAGCATGATAGGAGATCGGAGATAATCTCAGGAATGGGCATCTTGGTGCCACCATGGCCTTCAACTTAGAAGATTCTTTGCATCTCCTTCAATTGTCACCCCCACCTATTCACCTATATTACTCTTTCCAAATTTCCTTGCAGCATCTCCTTACAATTAACAGAGAAAACCAGGGCCATCAGATATTCCTTCCCCACTTCCTCTCCTCCTTTTCTCTCATTATTTTTTCAATTCTGCTTCATACACTCTCTTAAGAGAGCCTCGCCTCTTAACTGAATTTGCACACTAGCCCATGTAATCAACACATTGTCATTCTCAAGCCCTTCCAGCTTATTCACTACTGCGCCCACAGAAAGACGTTTCTCAGATGTCAATTTGATCATGTCATAATCCTGGGGATAGAATTTAGTTATTAAAATACCTTGTCTGAGAAAGGGCTATGTTTAAATTTGCATACAAGGTCTCTACTTTCTAGCATCACCTAGCCCCACTCCTGCATGTGTCGAACCTCTTATTTCCATCTCCCTCTGCTCATTTCCTCTAATGACCCACCTTCCTTCCCTTCCCCACCAGCTTAACTGCTGTTCATTCTTCAAGCACAGTTTAATAGTCACTTTTTCCAGGAAGCATTTCCTCAGACACTCCCAGAGTGTGGTTTAATTTTGCTCTCTATATGTTCATGTTGTGCTATCATCAGATTCTTAGTTGACTTGCCTGCTTCCTCTGGTGAACTGCAGCTTCTCTGAAGACAAGGACTCTATCATTATTACATCCCAATGTCTGACATGGCACCAGGAAGATAACAGGATCCAAGGACTCAGAGGATGGATTCCAACCCTCTCATTTTACAGATGAAAACTCAAAGGCCCAAAGAATGACACAAGTACAAGGTTGGAGAACAAGTTAGTGGCAAAGCAGAGCCGTACCTGGGGTCCTTGAATCTGAGCTGGTGGGACATGTTTCCCCCTCCTCATACTGCTTGCCTCGTGGCCTCCTCCTGCCTTCTCAAGCCCAGGGGTTGTATATAAAATAAATGTGCCTGGGCCCACCCACGGGTGATCTGCTTCAGTTGGTAGAGGTTGAGGCCAGCATCTGATTTTTTTTAAGGGTTCATTGGATAAAAATTGATGCCCACTCAGGATTGTTAATTAATTACAGCTTTGGAGTCCATCTCTAATTCTACAGAAGTAGAAATTATAATCATTGAGACAACATTTAGGAAAAGGAAAAAAACAGAGGATGTATACAAAACTCACAAGACTTCTAATTCCATAATAATTAAAAAGGATAAACAGTATGATAATGTAGTGGTACAAAGCGTTTGATTTAAGTTGAAGATGGCAAGCAAAACAAAGTGAAAATGGCAGGTAAAGTATAAATCCGTATGGGAAAAATTAAATTTAACCCTACCTACAGCTACATCAAGGGGGGAAACATTGAAACTTCTAGAAGATAATATAGAAAAATGCCTTGTTACCTTGGTGTAGGAGAAGATTCTTAAATAAGTCATAGGAAGTACCAATCACAAAGGAAAAGTTATTAAGTTGGACCATATTAAAATTAGAAAGTTAAGACCTTATTATAGGAGTAAAAAGGTGAGCCACTGCCTAGGAGGACATATTTGCAACACTTATAACTAACAATTACTGATATCTTGGTATGTAAAGAATTACAACATATCAATAAGAAATACATAAGACAGAAGGCTGGCAAACTACCTTGGGTCAACCTTGGCTCACTGCTATTTGGTAATAATTTCCAAAAAAAGGTTATTGGAACACAACCACACCCATTCATTTCCATGTTGTCAACAACTACTGTTATACCACCAAAACAGTTGAGTAGTTGAAACAGAGTCCATCTGTCCTACAGTGCCTAAGATATTTACTATTTGTTCCTTTGTAGAAAAGGCATAGGGACCCTGGAGAAGACAAAGAAATAGAGAAGCAAACCAGATAATTTCACAAGAACTCAAGAGAAAAAAATCAGACACTCATACAGGTGCACACACACATAGACACACAAACATACAATGGCCAATAAGCAAAATTAAAGATCTACTTTAACATTTATTAGGGAAATGATAAGTTAAACCAAAATGACACGCAGTTTCTCAGTCATTCTAATGGCGAAAATTACAAAGACTAATAATACTACATGTTGTCAAACATAGGAACCGAAATAACCCTTATACACTGCTGCTGGAACTAAAATTTGGCACACCAGTTTAAAAAAAGCTTTGGCATTTTCTATTAACTTTGAACACATTCTATATGACCCCACTATTTCACTCTTGCATAAAATTTGCTACACAAAATTGCATTCATGAGTGGATGAAGCATATATGAATGTTCATATCAGCTTTATTTATAATATTCAAAAATGGGGAACAACTTAAGTCTAATAACAATGATAATGATGAAATACTATATAGCAATGAAAGGGGATGGACTCCAGCCACCTGCAACAGCATAGATAATTCTCATTGATTTGCTGTGGCGCCAAGGAAGCTAGATACAAAATACTATATTCAATATTATTCAAATTAAAGTTCAAAAACTGGCAAATCTAATCTGTCATAGTGTAAGTCAGGGGAGTCATTATATTTGGGCCTGAGGAAGGCATAGTTCTTAAAAGAGGTGCCTTTAGAGGTGCTAGTTATGTTTTCTTTCTTTTTTTTTTTTTTTTTTGCAATTTTTTGCAATTCTGGGTTTGAACCCACCACCTCCTGCATATGGGGCCAGTGCCATATCCCTTTGAGCCACAGGCACTGCCCTATGTTTTCTTTCTTGACTTTGATAGGAAGGGGAATTAAAAGATGCATCACTTAGTGATAACACATCAGGCTCATCCACTTATGATTGATGTATTTTTTTAACTTTGTTTTTATACAGACAAGCTCTCACTGTGTTACCCTGGCTAGTGTTGAACTTCTAGCCTCAAGCAATCCTCCTGCCTCAGCCTTCCAAAGTGCTGAAATCACTTGACCAAAATGGTATATTCTATATGTATATGTTATACTTCGATGAAATCGTATTTTTTTAATGCATGCTAAATTGGGTACCCAGGATTTGGAAATATATAAAATCTCCTGTAAGTCAGTAAGGAAAGGCAAAAAACAAAACAAAACAAAACCAGGAAAAAGAAATATGCCAAAAGATATGAGTAAGCAGTTCAGAAGAAGATTAAAAAAAAATGGACAATACATCTTTGCAGTTCCAAATTTTGTGCTATAAACATTCTTTTTATAAAATGACCTTTTTTCCTTTGGGTATATATCTAGTAGTGGGAGTGCCAGGCCAAATGGTAGGTCTGCTTTAAGTTCTTTAAGGTATCTCCATAAGATTTTTCCACAAAGACATATAAGCAACCCAAGTGCCCACCAACACTTAACTGGATTAATAAAACGTGGTATATGCATCCTGTGGAGTATTACTCAGCCATAAAGAAAAAGGGAGCACTAGAATCTTTTGTGACTGCCTGGATGGAGAAGAGATGACAATCAACTTGCCAGCAGTTTACGAAACTTAATGAAACAGGAAATTTCCTAGAGAACAAAACCTTGCCAAAGCTCGCTTAAGGGAAAATAAGAAATGTGTATAATCCTATAATTATTAAAGACATTAAATTAATAGATGAAAACATTCTCATAAAGGAAATTTGTGATCTAAATGGTTGTGCTTACCAGTGCTAATAAGCAGTTAGGGAAAACTAATTCCAATATCAAATAACTAGCCTGTGTTTCTTCATGCCAAGGATCATATCTTCCATATCAGCATATGGCAATGTACCCCAGAAAAGAGAACATTTGAAGGTGAAGACACAAGGTGCAGAAAGATGAATGCAAGATGCTCTGTTTGCATAAAAAAGGAAAGGTGTATATATAGATAGATACACGCACACACACACATATGATTTTCTTGTATAACATTATACCAGAATAATAACAAGGAACTAATAATGGCACCCACATATTGGGAAAGGAATGATGGGCTTTCAGTAAATATGAAATAGGAACAGGAAAAAGGTTTCCCAGAGGTGGCATAATACTTTGTGATTATTAAACAATATGCATGTTGTACTCATTTGAACAAACAAACAAATTAATTAATTAATGTTAAAGAAAAAAAAGAATAGGGTAGGATAGCCTATAACACAAGGATAACTAGAGGGAGGTGATAGATCCAAATCAGAAAATATTACAGAGCTATAAAAATCAAATATTTTAAAATAATAAATAATTAGCAGGATAAAATTATCAATAGATCCTACCTAACAAATCTATTTTCGGCACCCAAATTTCTTGACCAATTCTGCCTTAAAAATACAGCTTACCCTAGAAAAAAGAGACAAGTGGGTTTTAAAGAATAGGAGGAGAAATATCAATAGAAGAATTTTTTTTTTTTTTTACCTTATACCACGTTATTGATTCAAAAACACAACTCTCTGGAAAGATCAGGTGACATGTAAGACTGCCATCATTTCCAACGTGTAGTATTTGTTTGTACTCATCTGATAAATTCAGTAGACCATTTCTGGAAGCACTACACCAATACATTTCATGAACAATTAGATTTAAGTGTATTCTGTGACAGCTGTTTCTATCCCTGCAAGAAAGAGGGAAACCTCATAAGCTCTTAAAGAATCACAAAATCAAATGATTTGGCTCATCTTCAAATCTTTTCAAATAATTTTGAAGGTGCTGGCAAACCATGAAAAATTACAAGATGGTCTTGAGCTGAATGAACAGCTACCTTTGATAGGGTGTATGCTATCAAGCTGATCACAGGCCCCTTGAGACCTGTGTGACTCATTTATATTTCTTCCTAGCATAGGGCCTTGGGTGGGGTTTGGAATATAGCCAAGGCTTAACTAACTGCCAAATCTCTGCCTCAGCACACATTCCTTATGAAAAGGCCTAAAGGAGATATGTTTCTATCTGGATATGTTTCCTGTCACAAAAACATTTGGGATTCCAAGAAAGATGGCAGCAGCAATATAGGGACAAACACACCTTGTGAGCCCAAGCTACCATTTCAATGGGAAAAAGATACATATCATGTTCCAAAAATGATTTACAAATCTGTTTTAAAATGTGTCTGCTGTAAAATGTCTTGCAGTACTTATAAAACGATATGAAATTATTCTTCTCATGGATTTTTCCATATTCATTACAAATTTTCCTGAAAGAATTTAAATATGCACATGTATATGAGTTAGTTTTATTTCAAACGAGGAACTTACTTTATAACACATTGGTAGATTCCTGTGTCCCCCAATTCAAGGGGGAGAAACAAAATCCAAGTCTGGTCCTGGTGAATTCTAGACTCACTGTTTTTGGATATTGGGATTTTGCTAGAATTTTTATACCATGTTACAGTGACTTCCCCAAATGTTATTGGAGGGTATGTACAATTAAAAGCAAAAGGCTGAGATGAAGACATCTCGTTTGGCATAGTAATGTCCTCGCATACATCTAGAGAAAGAAATGGAAAAACGAAAATAATTAACCATAAAAGAAAACTCTAGTTTTATTTATTACTAGTTTTAACAAATGCCTCTTCAATTTTCTAGCCAATCTGAAAATGTATTTAGGGATTTCCTTAGTCCCGGAGTTTCCAAAAAAATAGCCTGCTGATTTGAAAATACAGTTCCAAGTTCTTCAAATGTATCCATAAGATACAACGAATTGAGCCTCCTGCTCACCAATACTTCTCCATTTGGAGTAATTTCCTCTTTCCCTTCTGTTCTAAGACCTGTAATTCTTTCATCCTCCTCCCACAGAGAAAAAAAGAGCTCTCCTGGTCTTGTTCTCTTTCTACTCCACCCCCCAGTTATTTTACTTTGTCTTGAGTAAAAAGTATCTCATCCCAAAACGGACTGTTAAAAAAACTGACTCAACTTTTCAAATTCATTTATGCCCAATTAATATTTTTTTAGAAGAAAGTTGTGCTGTTGTTGGTTTCTTTGCTTCCACTATGGTCCTTAAATAATCCTTTGCCATATGAAATACCTAACTCTCCATTTTTGCAAATTTGCCTAACTCCTTCTCCTCTCCACAGTCACCTCAAAGCTGAACGGTGACATGTGGGGATGAGCATGAGAGCACTTTGGAACTGAAACTTGCTGTTTCCCATTCCGCAGCTTTTGCCTGGCCATGGGGAGTCAGGAGCCAGGAGCGGGTCTTAGGCGATCCCCGAGAGTCCGCACGGGGGCTCCCCAGGAGGCGCCTGGAGGCCGGTGGACCCGGGCCGCCTCTGCAACCTGAGCACGCACCCGACGTACCTGCTCTGACAAATGCTGGAAGAGCGAAGGACAGCCCGCAGAGCAGCAAGGACGGCACCCGCATGCTGGGCTGCAAGAAGGAAGAAGAAGGTGACAGGGGAAGGGGGAGAGGAGGGGCGCCCTCGCGTCGGAATCGCAGCGATGTCTGCGCAGTTCCCCATCGGGGAGTGATTTCCCTCCTGCGCTTCTGTTCTAACACCTGTAATTCGCTCATCCTCCTACAGAGACAAAGAGCTCTCCGTCTTGTTCTCTTTCTGCTCCGCTCCTCGGTTATTTTATTTTGTCTTGACAAAAATAAAAGATGACTGCCCTTCTTCACCGGCGCCCTCCGTGTTGGTCCCCGCGTCTCCCCGGAGCGCGCGTCTCGGTCTCACTCGGGGCGGCGACCCTCTGGATCCAGGGCGGGGAGCGCGAGCCGCGGCGGGGGAGCGTGGCCGCCGAGCGCTTGGCAGGCGGCGGTGGCGACTCCTTGGCGTCTCCCTCCGACATCTGGCAGCCGGGCAGGGACGACGTCCAGAGCCCGCCGGGGTGTCGAGGCTCCCCCCAGCGCCCCGCCCCGCCCCGCAGCCCCCGGTCCCCTCCCCTGCGCGGCCCTGGTCTCGGGATCCGCCTGAGCCCGGCGGTCTGCACAGAAACCCCAAATACCGGCTCACCGCCGAGAAGCCGGCTCAGGAGGACCGGCTGGACGCCCAAGTCGAGTCGGCTCCCCCGAGTCACCCTGCCGGCCCGGGGCCTGCCCGGCGGTCCTGTTCGCTGGCCTCGGGTGCGAGCACATTTTTGCCACCTCCTTTCCTCCACACTTTTCCTACTATCAGGGACCAACCCGCCCTTGGATCAGCCGCAGACTCCCGGCCCGGTGTCTACCTGCCTGCTGGATCAGGGGCGTGCCGGATCTCGTGGAGAGAAGAAAATCTGGCGAGGACCCGAACCCGGTCATGGCATTTTCATGCCTAGGTATTCACCCGCCGCCACCGTGGGCGGGGCAGACCTGCCTTCCCCAGTGGAGTATAGGAAGGAACACGGCATCACACTAGGAAGTGGGTTGGACGTCTTTTTGTCTAATTTTCTAACAAGTCCTTCGTCACCAGGAATGTCTGCTTAAATTTATTCCAAGTTGTCTCTGTAAATGTTCCCATAAATTTATTTGTTTCCAGATTCCATTTGAACAGTTATTGCACACCCAGCATTGGCCTGAATGGATGGCCCCAAAGTGGAAGTCATCCCAAATTGATTCTAAGGAATATGGTGATATTCATCTGCTGGAGTCATGCTCATTAACCCCTGTAAGGCAGACATCCTTGGTGGTCTTCCACTACTTCAACCATCCTTCTTTTAAGGATTGTTCCTGCCTAAAATTTCCCAGTAACACAATAGCAACAAGGACCTGCTGCCCTGGCCATCAGGGAACATCCCAAAATTATCCCACAGGGCACTGAGACATAAGAAAGGGTATAATATGTAATCTCCATTCAACAGGTTCTTGGCGGAGCTATTCCTAATGGTCTTTGTGAGATTAAAGACAGTGAGACAAAAACAACCCCAGAAATAGAGAGAGATGCAATTGTTGTTTCATTCACAGCAAAAGTTCTTGCAGCAGGTCAGTGGTTAGAAGATTTCTGTACTCTTAAAAAAAAAAGTATTGAGGATTCCAAAGTGCTTTTGTTTATGTGAGTTATACCTGTCCATGTTACTATATGGGAAATAAAAACGGAGGATTTTGGAATATCTAATTTCTTATTTATTTTAAATAGCATTGAAAAACCCATTATATGTTAACTTAAGTGCCATACAATTTATGAAAAATATACTTTCTAAAACAGACTTATTGAGAAAAATGACATTGTTCTACAAATTTGCAAGTCTCTTTGATTTCTGGCTTAATAGAAGATGACTGGCTTCTCATGACTACCTGCTTCTACATTCAAACTCTTATGAAATAATGTGTCTTGTAGCCTCTGAAATGTCCATTAGTTAGAGAATAAGAATAAAAAGGCAAATACTGTCTTAATATTGTTATGAGAATAGTTTTGATTTCACAGATTTCTTTGAAGGGCCTCTCAGGGACTCCGGGGGCTCTTACACTCTGAGAACTTCTCCGTGAAGCTATACACGGAGATCTTTATGACTTTCCTCTGACATCAGCATTAAATGAGGTTCCTCTGTATAAATACAATCTTCTTCTCAAAACAAAACAAAGGTGTTACTATGAAAATTTTCATTGATGTATTTGCATACAGAACTATTTCTATGAACCTGTTGAAAGTTGTTTCTTTTCATCTCTTTGTTCATTTTCACCTTGTGAAGAGCTCCTCTTGTGTCCTGTCTTATTTCTGTAGCTTGAGGACTGGCATGCATGACAACTGCCATCCATCTAGTTGCCCCAAAACTTAGGAAATCAAGACAGGCCATTTAACAGTCCCGGGTTCTTGCTGGACATTGCTGACACTCTACTTTGCTAGTGATTCTGTGATTCCTAAAACCTACTTCCAGGGAGGGACTCCATGCCAGATGTGTTTCCTAATACACAAAGAATGAACTGGTTGGCTTTGAAGACAGAAATAATTCTGGGGATTGTGAACTTTGCAGTTAAAAATAGGAAACAATGACAGTTACTGCAGGTTCTCAATTACCTTGAAAAATTGGAGAAACTGAGAGTATTGTTTGCTAGCAAGAAAGGAGGAAGAAGGAATTCAGACAAAATTTATCGAGAAACTCCAGGTAGGCAAGTTCAGGTTTGCTTTATTATGACCAGGAGAAGTGTTTTATGCTGAAACTTCCTGAATGTGATCATTTCATTTTTTTCCTCTCTGCTTTTCACTTTTAAAAGTTTCTTTTTAACTGTGTATCATGTAACATATAAGAGATAAATAATTCAAAATAAGTCACAAGTCATGAAAGCAAGACCTAACATCAAAAACAAACTATCTGTAAACATCCTTCCCACTCCCCAGACTCACCATCCTAGTCCTGGTCCTGAACATTTGTGTGTGTGTACTCCTTGAGCAATATGAGGTATTCTTGTGCAAGTTTTTTTAGTCTTCAGACAAAAGGTACTACATTGCATAATTATGTAAGTTACTCTTTCACAAATTCATTGTGGTTGTGAGACTTGAACATTTTGAGAAGTGTTATGCTAGTTAATTCAAGATCATTGCTATATAGTATTTGACTGAATGAAATACCTCAATTTATGTATTCATCTCATTTGTACATTTAAGTTTTTCCAGATTTATGTTTTGCTCTTACACAGGGTTCTGCTGCGAAGATTTTTGTGATTTCTTCTTGTGTGGGTATTGAAGTTGTTTAGTGAGTGGAATTGCAGAATCATTAGAAGGTGCCTCTATAACTGTATTAGAAAATCTCTAATGTTTTTCTAAGTAGTATCCTTTAAAGGGTAAGAGTTCCATTGCTTTGACTCTTGTCTGCAATGTCAGACTTTTAAATTCTTGCAATTTTACCAACTTGGTGGTATAAAAGCTACCTAATGCTTATATTTTAATTTCCCTAACCACTAGTGAAGTGGAACATCTTTCCTTATGTGCATTGGCCATTTGTACGTCCTCCATGTGAAATTCCTTCTCATGTATTTCTTCCCATTACCCAGTAGATTGCCTGTCTTCTTTTCATTGATTTATGGAGAATTCATGGAATTCCACCTCTGATATCTCATGTGGTTAACTTCAAAGGGAGGCACAGATGTACCCTGCTGCCTCCTCCTTGACACAGTGTTCAAATCCCAGAAGCACCAATTATCTGTAAGAAAGCGACATTAAATCTACTTTCAGGGATGATGGTTGCAAAATCTCCCTAGTAAAGCACTGGACATGTAATAGATGCTTTATTACCATCCTCCTACCAACTCTTCCTATTTCATTTTTCCCCCTTGCAGTTATTTTCTCAATGGAAATGTCCTTAGTGGCTGTTTGTACCGTTAGTCACTAGTCATAGGAAACTGACTCTTTCATTTGGTAAAGCAAATCAACTTCCTCTCTAGAGATTCATGACCCCATTCTGAGAGCAAACGAAAGTGAGGATTCTTTATGTGTTGGGGACATTACCGAATTCTGGTGTGTTGAATTTTACCGTCAATTTGTATGACCCTCATACTGGCATGTGATGTATATTAAGGAAAGTAGCAGGGCAATAATCTGTATAAAGATTCCATACACGAGTGTTTATCTTACATAATGCATATTACCCTTGATTTGTTCTAACTAACTGATGATTCCCCATTGCACATAACCTACAGATAAAGTTTCTCAGTGAGAATGAAAGAGAAATATGTTAATATGTAATGATTAAATATCCATGATCTTTATAACTTTAAGGCCTTTAAGTTCTCACTTTTCCTCTTCATGAGGCTTGGGAATATACAGCAGCATTTCTGTGGTCAGTTTTTATTGTTAAGGTAAAATGAACTTCCCGAAATGGAAGAAACAGCTAGAGAGACAGGAGGGTGGTTCAGGAAGCATTTGGTTTCCTAATCTCTTCCCGTGATCTCCATTCATTAGTTAGTTCACTCATTCATCAAATATGTATTCAGTTCCCACCATTTGCCTGGTGATGCTCTCAGTGCTAGAAACATAGCTGGTGTCTAGCTATTAAGAACATTTAAAAAGATGATTGCAGGTTGATGAGAGCTATAGAAGATGTCACAGAGTGGGGAGAGATAGAGAGGGAGCTGGGGAAGGCCTCCCTGTAGAAGTGATCATTCTGTAGAGCTGAGGCCGGAGCCACGTAAAGGAGCCCAACAAGCAGATTATCTTAAGGAAGAGCTCTCCCCAAAGAAGCAACCAGCTATTGAAAAATCTCTGAAGGAGGCTCGGCACCTGTAGCTCAATGGCTAGGGTGCCAACCACATACACAAGAGCTGGCAGGTTCGAATCCAGCGTGGGCCTGCCAAACAACAATAACAACTACGACCAAAATATAGCTGGGCATTGTGGCTAGTATTGAAGTACTTCAAGTTCCAGCTACTTGTGAGGCTGAGGCAAGAGAATCACTTGAGCCCAAGAGTTTGAAGTTGCTGTGAGCTATGACCCCATGACACTCTACCCAGGGTGACAGTTTGAGACTCTGTCTCAAAAAAAAAAAAAATCTCTGAAGGAGGAAAGAGTCTGAAAATTTCAAAATAAAATAAATGAAGCCAGTGTGACCAGAATGCAACAAATAAGGGGGTGAATGAGGCAAATTAAATCAAAGAGGTAGGCTGGGGCTAGATCATACAGGGGCCTATAGGCAAAAATAAGAGGTCTGGGTTTTACTCAGGGATAATTAAAAGCTAGTAGAAGATTAATTCACAAAAGACAGGACTTATTTACATTTTTAAAATGTCACTGATCCCTGTAACCCACCAAAATGACCAAAATTAGAAAGACTGACAATACCAAATTTTGGCTAGAATATGGAACAACTGGAGCTGTCATATACATGGCAGGAATATACATTGGTTCTACCGCTTAGGACAACCATTTAATTATATTTATTAAAGCTAACCAAGCCAATCCACTTCCAGGGATACCGCAAATAGAAATGCATATGTATGTTCACCAAAAGAGACATTTTGTAGAATGTTCATGACAGCAGCATTTGTAATAGCCAAAACCTAGAAGTTACCTAAATGCCCATCAACAATAGGATGTATACAACAGGTATGATGGATTTACACAACAGAATACCACACAGCTACGAGGAAGAGCTATGTACAAACTCAGGCGAAACTGAGGATGAATGTCACAGATGCATCACACAATAAAATAATCCGCAATGCTGAACATGGAGATGCTGGTTCCCCTCAGGGCAGGGACAGTGATGACTGTGAGTGCCCAGAAGGACGCCCCAGGACTGGACATCCTCCCTTTTTGATCTGGATGCTGGCAGCTTGAGTGTGTTCTGCCTGTGACATGTCATGGAGCTGTTCACTTCTAATACGTGCTCTTTTCTAGATGTAAGTCATGTGTGAATAAAAAGTCGAAGAACATTCAGTGTAGAGGCTGCGCAATGAAGAGGCTGTGAGGTGGGTAGGGGAGCAGAAGAGAAACACGACCCCAGCTGGAGGCCACCAAAGAGACCAGGGGTGAGGTGATCTGGCACTGAAGGTGGAGGTGAGCATATGGGGACCTATTGGAATCCATTGGAATGTCTCTCAGTCCTTTCTCAGTTTCAATCTGTTTTACATCAATTTCAGAGAATCACAAAATCACAGGGCTGGAAAAGAACCTAAGGCTTGGCTATCTTTGGTAGAGTCATAAGCACCCTGCTATGTATGGGGCACTGCTGGTGCAATAATTGACACTTGTAACCCTCACAAGTTAGTGGCTTTTATGTTACACACACACACAGAGCTGTGCACACACACAAAAGAGTTTATTCACCTTAGATTTGAGAGAACTCATTCTCTCCAGGGTATCCCACTCCAAATTATAGGCTTAACTTATGAAATCAGTCTTTCCTATGGGAAAAAGGAGAATTCATCCTTATAGCTTCAGTTAGAGATTCTCATTATAACCTTTGGGTCCACAGAAAAAAATAATCTAGTTTTCCACATTGCTGTGCATCTAATGCTGCCAAAGTCCCTCTGATGACAAGTACCCAGAGTCTAAGACTGTGGTGGCCTTCAAGGTCACTCAGCTGCCAGTGGGCATCTCCTGGCCTTTTAAGAGTGGAGATTTTGGCAGCTCATCCCTGTCATTCTACATGTTAGACTTGTGTTAACATAAACTATTATCTGGTTTGGTTTGTGTGAGTTTTGATTTGTTTTTGCCTCACATTGCACATTCATTAATTCTGGAATTACCCTAAACACTTTTATACTTTGGTTGCTTTGAAACCACCTTTGCATGTACATTTTCCTTCTGGAACATGAAAGGAGTCGAGTCATTGTCATCTGATAACAACAGATGGTTAAACAGAGCGTTTGTCTGGGAGTTGGAACACTTGAGTTCCAGCTTCAGCCCACTTGCTAACTAGAGAAGGTTGCAGTGAATTTGGAGACAAGGGGTATCCTATAGAAACTGTCCTTGTGAAGTGAAACTTTCAACCACATTAACATTTAACTGGAAAAGAAATATTCATTGGAAAGGATATTCTTTTTGTCTATCAAATTGACAATGATTTAAAAATGAGTATTCCCAATGCCACATACTGCTTATCTGAGAGAAGAGCAAATGTTTCAATGGGGCATCAAGAACTTGAAAAGGTCCTTTGCCTTCTGAATACACAATAAGCAAATGGTCAGGGAACTAGAAAGATATTTGAGGAAGAATGCCCATTTAATTTTGACTACTCATAGCTAAAGATCCTTGTGACTTGATTGTATTAAAACGTTCCCTTAAAATAAATTAGAAAACCATTTTTTTTATTATGGAAGCAGTATTGGTTTCTAACCAATTAGTATTAGATATCTCACCAAAACAGAAAAGCTAAATTATGGACCATCCATTTGATAGACCTAATGACCACGTATAGATTATAATAGTAATGGTAATGTGGGCAAATATTTTTATTAAGTTTTAAAGTTAGGTATTAAACTCCATGTGTTATATCCATAGAAAGGTAATAAAATATTAATAATTTTAGCTTGTGAGGTTATAGATGACTTTTTTCTTCCTTACATGTTTCAGAAACTTCTACATTCATGAAGGATATATTAACTAGTTCGATGTAAGCATTCCAAATTGTATGTAAAATCAGCACAATGTACCCCATAAATACATTAATGCCTCTCTGTATGTGTTTATGTCTTAATGAAAAAAAGAAACTTCTACATTCAAATTAATACTGCTTCCATAATACAAAAAAATTTTTTTCTAATTTATTTTAAGGGAACATTTTAATATAATCAGCTCACACCAACTTCCCTCTCTAACTTCCTTCTACCAATTTCACAGTGCTGTCCTGTGAAATTGTTTATCCCCAATGTTCTCTCAACCAATAACCTTCAAGAGCTCCTGTATACTATACTATTAAAATTCATACTATACTACTTCCAGTGAAAAGGCCAAATATTTCAGCCAGGGATTTAAGACTCTCTCTATTCCATGAATTCATTTCCTGAATAACTTCCTCTTCTGTCTCCTCTCTGTCTGTATTTAAATTTTGTTTGTTTGCTTGTTTGTTTGTTTGTAATTTTCTCAGCATCTAGTACACTGTTAGGCATGCTTCAAAAAAGCTAAAAGGAGGACTGATAGCAAAGATACTTTCCCTGTATTTTGGAATTTGAGGGAGGACATGGGTCTCCTTTTAGGAAAGATGAGAATTGGGATGCAATCAAGTGTAATGTGGAAAGCAAGATTACAGAATGTCATCTAACAATAAAAAATGTTCCCATAGATAGCAGCTGTCCAAAGCCTTGAAGACAAATGAGAAGCTAGAGTCTCTTAAACTAAGCAGGATAAGTGACCTAAGATGGCTAAGGAGAGAAAATGTGGCATTAGCCAGGGCAGGATTGATCACATGAGCCAAAGCAGAAGCAGTTCCCCCATGGGCTGTGCAATATGCAGCACCCTCTCACTAAAGAAGCCTGATGACTCTCAATCTCAGGACATGTTGATTTAAAGGAAAACTAATGAATCTTGTAGACTGATATCAGTGCAACCTTTCCTGGACCTGGACACAAAACCAATGACACATGGCATCACTTCCAGGTCAGAGGTTCTAAGAAAAACAAGCTTCATTGACTTCACTTTATGAGTAAATTAATCTCCCAACTGGCTGGAACACAACTTTAAGGGAAGTCAACAGGATCTTATGAGTCTAAATTCAGATGATACAGGCTCAACTGGTCTAATGGCTACAAATTTTAGAAACTATAGTGCTAATGTTTGGGATTCATATTTAAGGTGAATGTACAGCTGTAGTCCTAGAGAAACAAGCCACACAGCAGGACAGCAGGTGCTGAGTGGTGGGCAAATGAGCAAAGCTTCACCTGTGTTTACAGCTGGTCCCTCTCGCTCACTGATTTTGCATTATAGTGAGTTGCATAATAATTTCATTATACATTACAATGTAATAATAATAGAAATAAAGTGCACAATAAACGCAATGCACTTGAATCATCCTAAAAACCATGCCCTCCCCACCAGTCCACGGAAAAATTCTCTTCCATGAAACTGGTCCCTGGTGCCAAAAGATTGTGGATGGCTAATTGTACAGGACAGAATCTATGTACTTTAATCAGCCAAGCCTTCTTCAGAAAAAACCTGAGCAACACGTGGGATGAGCATGCTTTTGTTTTGAAAGGTAGCACTCATTTTAAATAGTATCATCTGTTTCCTCCAACTCTTCCTTTCCCTAAAAACTTACACACACGCACACTTTGGTTGCAAAATAAATGCTACTAGACCAAAAAAGTCCCTCTCGTGTATATTTTTTCACATGTACTCTGTTTTATGAATTATTGCCACTATAGTGGTTCATTTGTACATTTCATTTCAATAAAAGAGGAATAGGATTTTTTTTTCAACCTCCAGGAAATAAATACATTTTGTTTTTGTTTTTTGTAGAGACAGAGTCTCACCTTATCACCCTTGGTAGAGTGCTGTGGCATCACAGCTCACAGCAAACTCCAGCTCCTGGGCTTAAGCAATTCTCTTGCCTCAGCCTCCTGAGTACCTAGGACTATAGGCGCCCACCACAACACCTGGCTATTTTTTGATTGCTGTTCAGCCGGGGCCAGGTTTGAACCTGCCACCCTCGGTATATGAGGCTGGTGCCCTACTCATTGAGCCACAGGTGCTACCCAATAAATATGTTTTTGATGAATATTGTTTTTTAAACAACAATATTTTTAACAACAAGAGTTAAAAACTCTTGTCTAGTCCAAATCTTATCATTATAAACAGTTCCTCAGATATATCAAGTAATTACATTTTGAAGATTTGGACTTTAATATCTTTTATAGGGACTTTTTTCTTAGAACTGATTATTATTTACTTCAATACAAGCATAGAACTGTCAAAAAAAATGTAAGCACTATTTCTCATGTCTTCTGAGAACTGGAAGCCTGAGGAAGAAAGGGAAAGCAATACACGTAATGGCCATGCTTCATCCACCTAAAAACAGTGCTGGTGGGAGCATTATTTATTTATCTCTGGTGCTAAAAACTGGATTATAAGTGTAGGGGAAGAAACAACAGAATTATGGTAGCAAAACCTCTCTGAACTCATGACTGAATGGCTTGCTAAGGAATCATAACTGCATATTCCACAGTTCCAGGAGATAGGGTATACTTCGAAGTTGGAACCCCAAAATCTATTGTTCTTGTGTTTTGGGTTTTTCCTCAATGGTCTTAATTTTCATTAAAACTATATTGTATTCCTTCTCTAAAAGAAAATAAAAAATAAAAGAAACAGTTATCCCCCTTTCAAGCCCACTCATTCCCTTCTCTACCAGGGAGACCCTCCCTGCTCAGCCTCCCTTACCATCCTCCCAGAGTCTTGCCTCAAAGGTAAAAAGATTTTCCTCTGACAAAATAGCTGAAGGAAATCTCTGATCTTATAATTGTGTGATTTTTATACAAAATTCCTAAAATTCCTTCAATTAATATTTGGGGAACCTACTGTATCAAAAATACCAAACTAGATCCTGACTTCCTAAAAATCCGGTTAAGTGGCAACTATTAACATTTTAATAAGTCAACACCAAGATTATATTCCCTCCTCCTGCTTCACACTCAAAACCTCAGAATTTGAAAAAGACACATTTTGAATAAATAATTTTTTTATTTTATCTGTACTGATCAAGTAGTAAAATTAAGAAAATATATTCTGAGATTCTCAGGTATGAACAGAGAATACCTCGTAGTGCAGAAAATCCTGTTTTACAGAGAACATGGGGTTTTAACACAGCCAGGCACTTTGCTGTAGTTTCTGGTGGGGAGAGAGCTGAGTATAAATTCTGCTCTATCACACAGTTTTGAAACTAGAGCACCTAATGTGAAATCGTTCCAGAGACCCCTCCCAAAAAAACATATTGTGCATTTACTTGGTGAGAGTTATCTGATAGAGAAAAGGAAAAACAAAATGACCTTTAAATGGTGGTTAGCACTGATTTTTCTAGTGGTTGGCTAAAAAACACATTAGCTGGTAACATAACCAAAACATCATGAAGAAAAAACTCTCTGAATTCTTCCAGTGAGAAATGCTGTATAGGTGAGTTTTCTGATAGCTGATTCTTAATTTCACTGCTGTTGTGGCTGTTGCTGCTGTTTTTGAGACCTGGTTAGAGGGCTGCTGCATCACAGCTCACAGCAACCTCAAAACTCTTGTCTCAAGTGATCTTCCTGCCTCAGTCTCCCAAGGAGCTGGGACTACAGGTGCCTACCACAACATCTGGCTAATTTTTTTTTCTTCTTTTTTCAGTTGAGACAAGGTCTCACTCTCGCTCGGGCTGGTCTTTAAACTCCCAAGCTCAAGGGATCCTCCCACTTTGGCCTTCCAGAGTGCTAGGATTACAGACATGAGCCACTGCATCCGGCCAGATTTTTAAATTTTTATAAATTCTTGCATTTTTAAATTTTACTGAGGGATTTAAATCCCTCAGGAATATGTTAAACAAATCTCTCTCTTTCTTTAGGCCACAAAACACCCTTTCAAGTTGAGGGCTGGCAGAGGGGCCACCAGCACGGAAAACTTCATTTAGACACTGTATTTTTCTCTTATTTTTAAGATCCCTCATATCAATTGCCACTTCTAGTTCACAACTCCTTTCTGTCCATTCTATTCGCACATTCTAATGGGACTTGAGATAAGCAAGTAAGTTCACTCATACAATTGCTACTAACAAATCTACTATTTTATAAGGCCCTAATGTATACTAGGCACCGTCCTTGTAATATAAATATATTAATATTTATATATGCATTAGTTTGCTATAATTGATAAATAGATGAACATATCAATCTATTCAACCCTTAAGCAACTCGATGAGTTGGGTGTTATACCCATTTTACAGGTAAGGAAATGCTTATGTACGGGGCTTACGTAGTTTATCTAAGGTTTTGCACAAGGTAGACAGTGGAGGCAACATTTACAACAGACTTTCTCAGGCCCCGACCCCACCTGCCACATTTCCCTTCTTCCCAGGGACTGATAGAGCCATTGGCCCCTTAGGTAGCTGTGAAGTAAGAACCAGGAGGCAATGCCTGGGTGGGAAGGGCTCTCTGACCTTCAGAGTCTGAGCTATCGAGCACGCACTTTCCCTACTTTGTGTTAAAGAGAAAATAAACGGAAGCCTTCAGAAAAAGTCTATGCAAATATTGCCATTATCATTTTTTGGACATGTAAATGATAATAATGAACAATAATATGACACATTTTAATCCATTTTAGAAGATAGCAACCAGATGCAGTCCACTTGCGGCTACTGATGGGAGCCTGGGTTCATTGTTGAATAGTGGCCTGGACCCCCACTCCCCTCCTCCTCGCTCCTACAAAGGACTCCCTCCAGATGTGTCCTCATCTCCTTCAGTCCTCAGAATGTCCAGGTAAGCTGTGGCCAGGGCGGGCACAGAAAGAGATTTTCAATAACAACACTCCATGTGCTCAATGTCTGACAGTTTTATTGGAAAACACGTACAGTCTATTGAACAATGATACATGCTGTACGTGAATCTGATGTTTTAATATATAAAAAATAATTGGCATCTGCTGTAGAATTATACAAACAAGTTAAAAAAAACCCTTCATCATTAACCAGTACAAACATAATTTATCAAAAATGTCATTTAAAAATGGCTCAATACCTTTCCTTTCATTGCAAATAAAAAGAAAGGCAGGAGGAGGAAATATAAATTCTATTAAACCAGTTTTAATAACTGGTAATTAAATACTTGATTGCATTTGCAAGCTCTTCTTCAACACTCAGCTGATTAAACAAAATACGATCAGTGTAATAAAATGTTGTCAATGGGGAAGGGATTTAAAAAGAGTTTTTTTTTTTGGGGGGGAGGGAAGACAGTGAGTCAAATTTCAGAGGAAATTAGGAACGTAGCTTCTCCTCGCCCCACACATCCCCAACATTCCCACTTCAGCCCTTGGATGATGAGAATGAAATCTGGGAATGACATCACACTTTCCTGTTTGAAATGCCCCTTAGCCCTGGTTTATCTGTTGATTTCTTTTTCCTCCTTAAATTCTTGGTTAAGTCCCTCCCCACTTTCTGGCCACTTTTGTTGCCAATTCTAAGTTTCAGAATTGGCTTGCTTTCTTGGCACTGTGCATGCAGATATATTTTCTAGATGACAGACTAAAATCATCAACAAAATTAAATTTTTAATTCTAATAGACGTTTGGGGACATGACGCCCCCCCCCCCGCCACTCACCCACACACACATTAGACATCTGGCCATAGTCTGTGTGTGCTGCCAAGTGAAAATAAGTGAAACTTAGCGTCTGTCTTTCAGAATGGCAGCTGTAAAACAGTGCCATCACTCAACATCAGATCAGCCCAGGAGAAAGCAGGTGGAAAGGGAAGAGTCAGAGTATTAATTAAACCCTGTGTCATTGTCTATTTCCGACTACTCCGGGGGGAAGGGGGATATTATTCCAAATAAAAACTGTGTTTATCCATCACATTAGATGTTAAAAATATAAAGACTGGGAGGCCTGCCCATGGTCATACAACTTTGAGAACTATTCCTGTGTCCTGTCGTAAGTGGCACCTAAATTTGGTTTTGTGGTTTTCCAGGGTTTCTCTAATTGTGCTGCAGACTCTCATCAAATTTTTATACCCAAAAAACTCTGCAATGCTTTTTCATTTTTAGTTGTCTAAGAACATATTTAACTTCAGGGAAAGAATATATGAAAGTAGAAAAGTTTTCATAAAATCAAAACATAATTTTTGTAAATTCCAATCCTGAAAGGTTTAGAATTTTCTTTCTTAAACAAAAGCATTCCCAGATTCAGTTGCCTCCCAGAAAATTATCATTTCTTCTCACAAAAGTGGCAGGGTAGAAGTGAGGGGGAAAGTTGTTGACCTGAAATCAGGTATGCAGAGCAATGAACTAGAAACCAGAAATGGAGGTTCAAGTTCTAGGCCCAACAGAGTGTGATTTTTTTTCAAAAATAAATCACTTCCTCTCTACAGAAAATGAGAATAGTTGCAAAATTAAATAATATAATCTGAGAACATTTTCAAACAATAAAGCAATATACAAATCTATGTCATATGTGCAAATTACTCATGGGAGGCGGGGACGGGCGAGGAAATGCAACCACAGCCTCCCCCTCTGAGAGCACAGACTCTACTCAGGACAGAACTACCCTCCACTAGAGTGACAATCAGCAGTCAGTGCCATTGACCCACAGGGGAAAGAGAGGGTTTGTTTGAGAGTAAGCTTTTAGGCAGTCTCTAGGGGACTATGGACTTGGGAGTCAGTAAATTCTGGTCAGCTGGAGAAAATTCAAGAAAGCATTCTAGTTAGAGGGACAGAGCAAAGATGGAAGAGCTTGGTCAGGCAGCCAGCACATGAGGCTGACCCAGGAGTTCATGCCGAAGGACCATGGGGGAAAGTTAAGGAGAGCTGAGGCTTCAGCTCCTTAAGTGGAGAATGCCCTGGGGAGCGTTCCATCAGGAGCAGGCTGAGAGGAGGGCAGCGTCTTAGGAAGGACGGGTCATCTATGGACTGAGTACAGGACAGAGCCCAAGGAGGAAGCCACTGGGAAGCTTTCCTTCCAAAGAAGCAATGAGCCCAGGACAGCACAGAAGGACTGGATGGCCATGCCGGAGAGAAGAGCATCCAGAGGTGATCAATCCCTGGTGCTGTTGCTTTTAAAATTCTCTCTCCCCTGAAGAAAGCTAAGATAATTTCAGAACAGTGAAATCCTGGAGAATCCCTTCATTCATTGAAACAATGGTTTTCAAGATCTAGAAAATAAAATTCAGTCTTTGGGAACTGTTGGCTATGGACTTGTATGGAAAATGCAAACACATGGAAAGTTCACCAAGAACACAAGAATCTTCCTCTGCGGTATCAGTCTCACTTCTGCAGCACCGCCCAGAAGGGCCACTCAGGGCCAGTGAACCTACAGAATCCCCAGAGCAGGCCATAGCCCTGCCCTTGAGCTGTGGGTGACTTAATAATAACACCTATAAATGGTGACCATTGCCCCTAGTTTGCTATCTCTGTGCCTCTCCTCAGCAGTTCAGACATTCAGAGAGGGCATTTGTTGCCTTTCTTAACGGTCTTCCCAAGCCCTCTCCTCTGTAGTACCCTGGCCTGCTATTGTCACCATGTTCTGCTCCCTTAACAGTCCTATTCCAGGTGACCTCAGGGATAACAGACTATACAGGTACATTTTATGACTGCTCAAGTCAGCTGGAGGCACAACCCGGCCTGCAATGCCCTAAGACAGGAGGCACCCAAAGAGCTCTAAGCTGGCTGCTCCGTGCTACCCAAGAGGCAAGTGGACCTCTCCCTGCAGCCTCTCCTTAGAGTCTGGCCTAGTGGCCAGGGACAGTAACTGGTGTTTATCTGAAGAAGGCCGTCGCTGGTCTGGCATGTGGTACCTGACACTCTTCCAGAACCTTGTCTTTATAGACTGTGGTCCTTCTGTAAAGTCCCCAGACCAGCGGATGGCCCCATGCTTCTGCCTAATGAACTTGATGGATTCTGGCATCTTCTCATAGTCTTGGATTTTCTCCAGCTCAAGCAGGACAACTTTAATTCCATCCCGAATAAGAGCATTATACATCGCTATTTGCTCTTCAGATGAACTACCCAGCCAGCCAAAGCTTGACATTTCTCTAACTAAAATAATGATCAGTCTTCTGCTTTTCTTGATGTTTTCATTAATAACCTCCACAATGTCTGAAAAAAAGAAGCAAAGCATAATAAGTAAAATTTCAATTTATAATCATTCTCTCCACAACCAAAACCTTGCAAGGTTCTTTCCAATCCATCTCCTAACGCTTCTTTCTTGGTTCATTTAAGATTAAAAGAGTTTCTCATTTTATGGACCAACTCAAAAGTTGGCCCTCAAAAGCTAAAAATTTCAATTAGAACTCAAAAAACTTCCAGTTGGAATTTTACAAACTTATTGTTAAAACATTTAATCTGCCACCACTCCTATTTTATTGCATCAGTTGTAAAGTACGAACTATTAAGCTTTACAAAACTATATAAAATCAATTATTGCTCCACAAAATATGAGAGAAGTGAATACTTTGTATTTCATAAATGTGAAAATCCTCATATCACTGGAAGAGGTTCTTAAATTGTCAAATATGTGCACCTACGCCCCAACCGTCTAGAAAGATGAAACCCAAATGTTAGTGAATGGTTTTACAACTACAAGCCTTGACTTTGTTTTATCACATACATACCTTCCCCAACATAGTCATCCCTTCCATAAATGAACAGCTTATATCCACACTGTTTTTCCAAGACCTCAGGCAAGACTTTAAACACAAAAATGTCTGAGTTAGAGGTGGACCCTTCCCCAAAGGTCTTTGGATAAAGTATATAGGCATCATAGGTCTTCCCATCTGAAGCTAAAGGAAAAATACAATGCATTTAGAACCAAAAGGAAAAAGAAGAGATTTGATAGTCAATATCACACACATGCATTTCATAATGAATTATTAATCTTTTTTTATTGTCCAGCGGCATGATTGAAGTGTAATACCAAAAGGACTCCACCTTTTTAAAGTGTTCTCCTCTTCCAAGGTTTCCATATATCATGTTTTACCACAATGCTGTTCTTACATTGTATGGGATACCTGCCCCTCACACTCTCAGTATGGAACCATCCTTATCAAACCTCTTCTCGTTTTCTTTCCCAAATGTCTCATCCCTGAACTCCATCCATTCTTCCTTTTATATATTATTGTGATATTAATTTTTTGCCAAGTTAAAGCAAAAGAGAAAGAGTCAGTCTCCCTGATGCAGGAAAAGCTAGCATTTCTTTCATTTGAAGAATGAAATATGAAATTCAGATTTCACATTTCATTCTATCCTACTCCATTCAAACCGAGTCCTCAACAATGGCTTCTGAATAACTGAATGTATAAACAGATGCTCTAAATCTCTGTTTATCCTACCAGTATAAATGCTAAAGAAAAATTTAGTAGACAATGATATTAGCCAGTTATGAAATGAAAATTATGTGTAAGAATAGCTACTGTTCTTATATGTGCCACTTTTCATTTTAAAATTTAAGTAAAAATCCTTAGTCATCTTCTATATTTCCTATCTTCTCCCTCCAGTAAGAAAATATCACATAGAATAAAAAAGTATACCTTTTAGGGGGAGAAAAATATAGCAGGAATCCCTGTACCAAAGCACAATGTCAATCTTGAAGATTTTATAGATGAAAACAGAGCATGTAATTACAACTGTCAACAGGACAAATACACCAATCACGTGCTTCTGGAAATCAGGAACTATAGCAGAAAGAGGGGGAAAACATTAGAAACAAAAAGAATTAAATATGTAAGCATAGAAAACTGAACATCTTCATCCCAGAAAGATCATACTTAGGATTGGCCTACATTCAGACAGCATTAACTCATTCATTGTTCTCACTTAACAATGAATACTAATGTACAAAGCAATCTAGCATGGACTGTATAAAATTAAACACATTATATTATGTTTCCAGCTAAATAGCATAATATATAATAACACAGAAAAAAATACTGAAGAACATAGGATAGTAAAACAAATCAAAGTCAAAAATCACTGAAAAGCCCCACAGAAGCTCCCTGAGGGGAGAGATGTTTAGTAAAAGCCAAAAGCTGGGGTAAAGGAAAAAGAGGGGTGGATTTAGGGAAAGTTTCACATTTCTACATTCTCCTGGACTCTCTATAATTATTCACCCCATTCCCCCACACAGGAGTGGGGCAGGGGGAGAGGAAATATAACAGAAATTATACACATTTCTAAATTATAGAAAGTATATATATATATATATACTCTGTATGTATGTGTATATATATAAATATTTATATACATAGCAAGATCACTCTGGCAAATGTGCTAAACTCACTAATTCTAATAGTTTGTAGGCTATTTTAGATATTTCTCTATGTGCATACTTAGAGTACCCTATTTTTAATTAAACCACAAATTATCTTAAAATATTTCACAAATGTTTTCAATATTGTATTTGATTATTCCAACTGATAAAAACATTGGATACATAGGTTTTCCCTACATTGAGATCATGTGATTACTCAAAATACTCAAAAATATTCAGACTTTAAGTTGCTACTAGCTCTGGATAGAATAATTAGTGAGATAAATGGTCAGCATCACCACAGAATTGATAGTCAAGTAGAGAAAACTAAGTACAGTAGCTCCTTTGAGTGGACTTACGGTGCTGTGGACACACAACACAGAGCACCTAACCTCACCTGTTTGGATAGACAGCTAAGTTAAGGGCAGGCAGGACAGAAAAGCTTCCTAGATTAAGAAGAGAGAGCTCAGCTGAAGAGTGAAGGAGGCACAGAAGTTAGACAGGTGAAGAACAGAAGAGTGTTCCAGGCATAAGAAATAGCATTGCAAACCTCAAGGTCATGGAATCTTATTACAGTAAAACAAAATTGCCTTTCAAACAGTTATTTACCTGGATATATTAACTGGATATGTGCCACATTTAGACCATGTTTATTCTTGGCAAAACAGGTAAATGGTCGGAGATAAAATCTACTTGCGACCTCTGAAATATTCAGCACTGTGATGAGTGTGCTCCTTGTTTCATCTGAAGGATTTTCTACACTGTTCAAAAGAAGAGAGAGTAAACAAAGTTGTGTAAGTGATTTGTGTCAACTACAAATAAGACACGTATGGCTGGTCTATTTCTTTACTTGCAACATAAATCATACCTGAAGCAATCACCCACCTCCATCACAAGCTCAACAATCAGACTGTTGGCAACATTGATCTGAGATTTTTATAGTCCTAAAATCATTGTTAGGAGTAGACTCAGTAGCACAGAAATAAACTTCAAATTACTAGCTTCCACATAGAAAAATATGGACATATGCATTCTGGTCTGAATGGAGCCCAGGGAAGAATATATTAAGAGTCAACTGGGGCAGATGACAAAGGGCTGTGCAGGTGATGGGAAGGAAAAGTAATGGGAGCCAATAGCTCCTCATTCTACTGCTGAGTGACAGGAAGCCAGTAGAGACTTTTGAGCTGTAGAGTTCTGATTCTTGACCCCATTTAACTGGACTTTGCTATATTACTTAAGAAACTTGAAGAGTAATTAAAGATAAGTGCTCCATTAGAATGTTGCAACATGTATTACTGAATTTACTAGAAAGGCTTCTAAATGGTATAGAATTTGCACCACAAAGACATGTATTTTTTTTTTAACATTAAATATATAAGAGCTTATAAATCCTGCTTAGCTTAGCAAACTCAATATGGTCATCAAAGGGTTAGGACAAATCAACTGCCAGCTATTGGATTAAATGGGCCATCTAGTAACCCTAGCTATTACATAACCCATCGAGGTTATGTAAAATATGACATGGAATTTAATATCTAAGTGTGAATCCCTCATAGCATACATACAAATGATATCCTTCCTCCAGCACTGGGTCATCTTCTATTATGGACCCATTCCACATCCAGTACACGTAGTCACTGAAATGGCCGGTCACATTGCAGATCAGTTGTATCTGGGATCCTGCAAAACAATGTATTTTTAATCATAAGATTAATTGACTTTCATTCTGATCTATCTAAATATCTAGATTAATGAGTGGCTATTGAAAACTTAAATTATAGAAAAACACAAAGAAAAATTATTCTTAAACTCACCACCCAGAAATAACCACTACTGGTAACTGTATCTATCTAATTCGTTATCTTCTCTGTGAACATATGCAATTTTTAAAATAGGGTCTTATTGCCTTCTATTTTTTTTAATGACAATGGATTCCCAATATCAGTCCACATGACTAGCTTTCCAGAATGGACGGTGTCTTGATTGCTCAGTATTTCACAAATTCAGGTATTCTATCATTAACAATGTCCCTCTTTTAAGAAGAGCCAGTTATGCCTACCATCTGTCATATACCTGCATTCTCCTATGAACCTTACTGGTGTGCAGGAGCTCTTTATTCATCAAAGATACTAACTCTTCATCATACATGAAGAACATTCAGTTACTTGCTTTTTGTTTTATTTTTGCTAATGAAAACTCACTGATGTAGTTTTTTTTTTATTTAGTCATATTTATAAAATTCTTTTTTGAGACAGTCTTATTGTGTTGCCCTCGGTACAGTGCCATGGCATCATAGCTGGGACTACAGGTGCCCATCACAATACCTCCCAAGTAGCTGGGACTACAGGCGCCCCATCACAACACCTGACTATTTTGTTGTTGTTGTTGTTGTCATTGTTGTTTAGCAGGACCAGGCTGGGTTTAAACGCACCAGCTTCAGTGCATGTGGCCGGCATCATAACTACTGAGCGCCCATTTTGTAAATCTTTCACTATTTTATTTGTTTTCATTATATTTCTTTTCAAAGCCCACTCTACCACTAAATCAGGAAAATACCCATGTACATTTTCTTTTAGGTGTACAATATTTTCATTGTATTTGTTCTTGTCTTTTTTTTTTTAAGGCTCTTTCACTAAAGTATGTTTTCATTCTTTAATCTATCTAGAGTAAAACAATGATTTTCAATAGGTGTGCCATAGCACACTAGTGTGCCCATGAGAGGATGGTAGGTGCACCACAAAAATTTTAAAGGTCATTAATTAAATTATTTTTAAAAGAAGTTCAAAGCACAATTAATACTTTTTAAGTCTTTGTTTTATCAACATAACTTAAGTATGTTGTGTGAGTTGCAAGTTTAACTATAGGTTCAAGTGTACCATGAGATAAAAATAGTCAGAAAAACACTGGTCTATAGTATGAGGGAGAACGTCAACTTAATATTTCTATAGAAATAGTTGATAGAAAACTCTAGAACCATTAATTGATAATAATTTTCCTCCTCACTCATTTGTAATGGTGTTGTATCATAAAGTAAATTCTCACTTATTTTGGACTTTCTGGGTTAATTTATATATAGATACTGATACCAAGAACACCATGCTCTTTTAATTACTGAAGTTTTACAGTAAATACTAATATTATTTAAAGCTCATCTTACCAATATTATCTTAATATACCTCATCATCTTATACTCCTAAGTGAATTTTAGAATTACCTGCCAATTTTTAAGTTCGTTCATATTTTTATTATTACAGAATCCCAGTTAAGTGTATGAATTAATTTTGAAAGTTGATATCTTTATAATTTCTGGTTTTTCATATAGGAAAAACACACATATCTACATTACAGTTTTTAATTGGCATTTTTCAAGGCTGTTTTCATTATTACTCCTTTTGAAGGCTTTTTAGACATTTTTTTCCTAATTGCCTTCTTCCCCATAAATTTTTAATATGATAGATATACAATGTATTTGTTGATGTAGATCTTTCACCTCTACCAACCTAGTTTCTCCTTATTGGAGACAATACTGCCCATCCCCACCCCAAGAATGCATTCTCTACATCTCAGTGTTTCTGAGACTCACATTTCAAGATTTTGGTTTGGGGGGATTTTTTCTTTCTTATAAATTCCACACATTTATATGAGATATTTGATAGACATTTTGGAGACACTGTTTGAAATGATTAACTCTTTTCCCATTATACTTTCTAGCTGGTTATTGTTAAACAAATCTAATATTTTAGAATATCAATTTTATAGTTCATTAATAAATATTAGATTTATTTTTCCCAGTAATTTACTTCGAATTTGTAGGTAGGTAACTATATGACCTGAAAATAATAACAAAAACGTCTTATCTCCCTTGTAGTAATCACACTTTGTTTCTCTCCTTTGGTGGTATTAGTGGGCACTTTCACACCATGTTATATAACACTGGTTTCGCAGGGATCTTTGTCTTGCTCTTGACTTCATGGAGAAGGTCTTCGGCTCTTAAGAACATTGGCAGAGGTGCCCTCAACGCGCCTGCGCAGTGCACTGCAGGGGGCGGTGCCAAGACGGCCGTGGTTCCGGTTCCGTGGCAGAGACACATGAAGGTCGTTGAGTTGACGTGGAGTTCCCCTTGGCAGGCGTGGACGCTCAGGGATGGATTCCTCTTCATCTTCCTCCGCAGCGGGATTGGACGCCGTAGACCCTCAGTTGCAGCATTTCATTGAGGTGGAGACCCAGAAGCAGCGCTTCCAGCAGCTGGTGCACCAGATGACCGGACTTTGTTGGGAGAAGTGCATGGACAAGCCTGGGCCAAAGTTGGACAGTTTGGCTGAGGCCTGTTTTGTGAACTGCGTTGAGCGCTTCATTGATACAAGCCAATTCGTCTTGAACCGACTGGAACAGACCCAGAAATCCAAGCCAGTCTTCTCAGAAAGACTTTCTGACTGATCTCAGCTTAACCTCTTTGGAAGAGGAAGGTAGTTCAAGAAATGAAGAGCTATTTATGAGATGATTTAAGAAAAGGCTATGGGGAGATTTGCTCCCACCTTTTGTCACTCTTGGGACATCATCTGAGAATGAACAAAGACCAATTTTTGTGTGTGGGGGCTTGAGGGTT
>CAUYON010011283.1:0-26708 GCA_963573935.1 Arctocebus calabarensis
TGGGCAAAGGACTTGAAGAGAAACTTCTCTAAAGAAGACAGAAGCATGGCCTACAGATACATGAAAAAATGCTCACCATCCTTAATCATCAGGGAAATGCAAATCAAAACTACCCTGAGATATCACCTAACTCCAGTAAGACTAGCCCACATGGCAAAATCTCAAAACCAGAGATGTTGGCGTGAATGTGGAGAAAAGGGAACACTCCTACACTGCTGGTGGGAATGCACACTAATACGTTCCTTTTGGAAGGATGTTTGGAGAGTACTTCGAGACCTAAAAATAGACCTTCCATTCGACCCTACAATTCCCTTACTAGGTATATACCCAGAAGTCAATTTCTTTTGGACACTGGAGCAACCTCTTATGTACTTCTCTCTAATCCTGGTCTTTTATCTCCCAAATCCATAACTATACAGGGGGTGTCTGGACAGCCAGTTACCAAATTTTTCTCCCAGCCTCGAAGCTGCAATTGGGATGACTTGCTCTCATGCCTCCCTAATCGTCCCTGAAAGTCCTGCTTCCCGTTTGGGGAGGGACATAGTAATTAAAACAGGAACTTTCCCCTTCTGGAGATCTATTCATGATCAAAACTCTTCCCTCTAATTCACCTTCCCTGACCCCAACTTGGGAAGTCCCCTTTCCTGTTATCTCATCTTCTTCGACTGTTAAAGTTGTAGGAGTCAATTCCTGCATACGTCAGTCATGAGTAAAGTCCTGGAACCCTCCATCTTCTACAGTGGCAAGCAATGAAGACAGCCAACCACAGACCACCTATACTTGTGAGCCAAAAGAAAGTTTGAAGTTATTATTTAGGAAACAGTAAGTAAAACCCTAATATGGTTATCTTTTAGCATCATTGAATAAGTGCTTCTGACCTGACGCTGTTCTACCTTTGCCTATTACTAATTATACTAATCAGATTTATGTTTTCCAGAAATGTCATCAAGCCACACGCAATAAAGATGGTTCCAGTCCATGAACCCCTATATCACTCTCCTCTGCCCTATTCAGCAGGAAGCAGTTAGATCTAGTCTTCACCCCTTTTCCCTAACAGCAGTTAGAGTTTCTACTCAGAGAGGGAGAATTGATGCAGGACAATTGGCGCCCTAGCCAGCTCAGAGAGCTGGTGGACCTGCCGCCTCCTCCTTGGCAGTGTCGGTGGTGTGACAGCCAGCTGAAGAGCCAGCGGGATGGATGACAGGCAAGCAGGGGGACCTTCAACCTCCACCAGAGGCTCCAATTGCCAAAAAGCCTGGACAACTGCCGAGGAGACACCTGTGCCTTGGTGTCTCCTTCACTTCACACTTAGGACTAAATGTGGAACCCCCATTTCCTATGCCTAGGTCTATTTCTTGTGAATTTCCTAGGCCTCAATTCCATGAATGGACTGTATCCATTCATTGATACATTCATTCACCTTGCCCCTGGCGGAAGGGACTGTGTTCATTTGTTTCCTGGCCAAGGAACCCATACACCTATATATACCCTGAGACTAAAGGCCTAAAGGAGGAGATGGGGAAAGACTGGGAGAGAAACGGAGAGAGCTTCTCTCTCCCCACTAGAATTCTCTCCTCTACCAGGAGCTTTAGTGTTTTCTGTATTCTTTTCTGTAAATAAATTCTGTCTTACCACTGGGGGGTGGGGGTGGGGGGAATAATGTAATGAAGAATAATAAAATACATGTTAAAAAAATAAATAAGTAAAATTACAAATGAAAAAAAATAAAAACTCTTGGGCTTGAGTGATTCTCTTGCCTCAGCCTCCCAAGTAGCTGGGAGTACAGGCGCCCGCCACAGCGCCCGGCTATTTTTTTGTTTTGCAGTTCGGCCGAGGCCGGGCTTGAACCCGCCAACTTCGGTATATGGGGCCGGCGCCCTACTCGCTTAGCCACAGGAGCCACCCCCGATTAAGTTTTAATTTGATAATTTTCACAACTCTTTGGGCCAGGTTAAAAAAGGCACCATTTCTTCACTAATAAACTTATCAGAACTTTGTCCAATTCTAACAGCAATTCAGCAAATAAACCAGCCTGGTCTTGCTTCCCCCCTCCCTTTTAATTGCAGGTGTTTTGAATACTTTTCCAAATAAATAGCTTCACCAAGGGGCTCAGAGCAAGGTAGCTCTTCAGAACAGGGAGATACATGTAATTATGTATCAACTTGTGCCAATACCAAAATGCCTGGCCCAGAATATTTAATAACTTTTCATGATTCCTAATTAGTTTTTGAAAACTTTAGATTGGGGTGCAAATTCAATAATAAACAATGTGTATAAATACAGACACCCACTCTTTTTTTCTTTTTTGCAGTTTTGGCTGTGGCCTGGTTTGAACCTATGACCTCCAGCATATGGGGCGGGCACCCTACTCCTTGAGCTACAGGTGCCTCCCCCAGACACCCGTTCTTTATATTAATGAGGGGCAATGAAACGCTAGATGCTACTGCGTGGTTAATTAAAAGTTCTTTTGATTTTATCTTTATTAATGCTTCTATTTGTGATTTGCTCCCAAGGGAATATTTCTCTTTATATTTAATTAATTTTCCCTTGTAAGTAATAATACTTCGGGTCCTCTGAGAAAACAGCTATTAATTAGGGAAGAAAGGTACCTTGCGCATGGAAAGGGGGAACGGGGAATTATTCAGGGATCAAAGAAGTTAGCTGTTTCACTTGTGAACTTCTTAGTTAAAAACAGGCTCTCCCTCAAGCCTAGAAGAATATTTCAGTTACAAATATTTCAGTTACAAACCCACATGTTCACCATGCTTTCTTCTCTAACAATAAACAGGGGAGGGATATGAAAGAGAAGCTGTTGGGGGGAGATATATTTTGAATTCTTCTTATGCTAACTGTTGAGAGGCAAAGATTACTTTGTGATGGGAAGGGTAGAATTTCTCATTCATCTGTTACAGAATCTCTAGGTTTCTAAGGCAGAAGTACAGGACCTCTGAAAAAGTAGATGTTACTGTGGTTTCTTGCAAATGGCAGGTAATGGAAATTCCCAGCACGAGGTGTCGGACACAGGCAGAGCAGGCTACACCGTCCCTAGCTGACCACCTCCCTACAATGGCCAACTCCTTAAGCGGACGTAGGTTTTCTGGACCTGACATGCACCACCTGTGTGTATCAGGACAGCAGGCCAAGTTCCTTATGCTGACCATCTCTGCATGTTGACCAGTTTGTTGTGTTCCCTTGAGTGGTCAAATTACAGAGGTTCTACTGTGTAGGTATGTATATAATTATTAACCCCCTTTTCAATCCTTTAAAAAGGTGACACATACAAATTGAGGAACATTCTACAAAATACCTGCTCCATTCTCTTCAAACCTGTCAAGGTCATCAACAGCACGCAAGTGTAAGGAACTATCATAGCTCAGAGAAGCTTAAGAAAAAGTGCAATTATGTCCTTAATTAGCTTCTCATCTTGGCTGTTACTGGCATATACAAAGGCTACTGATTTGTGGACATTGATTTTACATCCAGAGACATGACTGTATTTGTTGATCACTTCCAAGAGTACTTTGGTTGAGTCTTTGGGGTTAAGTATGAGATCATATCATCAGCAAAGAGGGAGAGTTTGGCCTCCTTTTCCCCCCCATTTGGATACCCTTTATTTCATTCTCTTGCCTGATTGTATTGGCTAGAATTTCCAGCACTGTGTTCAATAGTAGTGGTGATAGAGGACAATGAATTGTAATATTTTATAGTGGATGGAGTTCTGGAACAGAAAAAGGACATTAGAAAAAATTAAAGTAATCTGAATAAGTATTGACATTTCCGTTTTTGCTCATTCATTTTAACAAATGAAGCATAATAACATAAAATGTTAAAAATAAGAAAAATAGTGTAGTATTTAAGGGAGTTCTCTGTTCTATATTTGTGATTCTTTTTGGTAAATGTAAAATTATTCAAAGTAAAATATTTATTTTAAAATGTTGCAAAAAAGGCAAAACATAAAACCATGCAAATTATAAGAAGACAGTATAAGTTCAAGTTAGAGATTTTAAAGTAAGATTAAATATATTTTCACAAATTGAAAAAAAATTATTTAGAAGTCAGAATTGTAAATATCAACAAAAAGAAAATTGCATCATTACCTAAATCAATTATCTAATTTGTTATTAATCATAAGGATAGGGCAATAAGTTAACTCACTTAAGTCTTTATCGTTCAGCAAAATTCATTCACAGGTAAGTAGTTAAGTAAAGTGTTACTATGAAAATTTTAGAAAAATAATAACAATGTCATTAATCTAGTAAGAAAAGGAGGAACACTAAAATTTAAATATAAAACATATAGTTTATAAATCATTAAAGTGGTAAGACTGATAAGTAGATTAAAAATTTCATTTCTTAAAAATAAAGCAGAGAAAAAGGAAATATTAATCCAAATATGGAAATATGGTTAAATACATATATCTAAAGATGGATTTTATAAGTGAAGGCATTTTTTTTTTTTTGTAATGTTTGGCCAGGGCTGGGTTTGAATTGGCCACCTCCGGCATATGGGGGTGGTGCTCTACTAACTGAGCCACAGGAGCCAACCAAGCGAAGGCATTTTTATGCTTGCATGTATTCAGTTGTAAGACATTCATGTCAGTCAAATGTTTCTTGATAAGCAGTAAAAAGTAAGAATGAGAATACTCATATGAGAAGGGTTCTGTATCAGGACTATTTTCCCCTCCTAATGTGTGAGAAATGTTCTTTGATCCTTATGTTACACACTACAGGGCTAATGAAATACTTTTCTTAATCTTTAACAAAAACTTGTACAGTATAAATTTATATTCATAGAAAGCTAACATTCAAAATAAAGAATACAGTTAATAAAATTGTGTTGTATTAGAGAAATTTTGTGTCGGGTTTAACTGTTCTTATAAAAGAAAAAGTAATCATGTACCATGATGGACATGTTAATTTGCTTCACTGTAGGAATGATTTTATGATTTATATGTATCCTGGACAACAACTATGCACAAAAATTTGTTTCTTACATAAATAGCTCAATATAAGGCAGGAACATCCGCGCCTTTGGCAAGGGAGGTGTTTCCTCTCGTATTTGAAGGTCTATGTTGTTAGAAGCCCTTTAGTCTGGGACCAGATATTATGACCCTGTATGAGTAACTCAAGGGTATTTGCTTTTTCGTTGAAGACAATATTGACTGATATAAATACTTAACCTCCCCATAAAACAAATCGATTTCCCAGCATAATTATGTTATTTTCTGTAATTGTTTGCCAGGGCTGCCGTAATAAAATACCACTCACTGGGTAGCTTCAATGACAGCAATTTGTTTTCCTACAGGTCTGGATTCTAGAGGGTCAAGATTAATGTGGCAGTGAGTTTGGTTTCCTTTGAGGCCCCTGCTCGGCTTACGGATGGCCACATTCCCACTGCGTTCTCACATGCGCAGCCTGTCTCGCTCTTCTTCTTTTTTTTTAATAAAGATATTAGTGGTATTGCATTAGGGCCCACCCATATGACTTCATATTTTACTTACTTCACTGTTTATAGGACCTTTCTCCAAATACAGTCCTTCTTATATACTGGGAGTAAAGCTGCCAACATATAAATTTGGAAGGACACAATTCAGCCCATATTACTCTAGAGAATAGCTACTACACTGTAACATTTGGCTAATTTCTCTAACCTTTCTAGATAACTTTAAGCATCATTTAGTAACCAGGAATTCAAGGATAAAGATTTGTGAGTTGCTGGCTCCTAACTTCTGAGTAGTCATGTTATGAAAATGACTACTTTTTTCCATGTTTTGGAAAAAAGGAGAAAAATGCAAAACAGAACTAATATTGATTGAGAACAAAAATTATATTGTAGTTTTTCATATATAATTATGGGTACTTTATAAAAAATTGTGACTGAATTCCTGTAGGTTCAAGGAAGGGGCTATTTTATATTTTTATCATGCAAAAAAAAATAATCACAAAATTACTGCATTAATTTATTGTCTTACACTTTCTCTGTGTTAGGAAAGTGAATCTCGCTTAGCTTTATCCTCCCATCAGACCCTTACTAAGCTGCATTATATCTTAAAGTCTGGGTTTCATCTGGAACTTAGGCTCTTCCTCCAAGCTCATTCATATTGCTGGCAGAATTCAGTTCCCTATGGTCTTAGGATAGAAGTTTCCATCTATCAGAAGTCAACTGTCTTCCTAGAAGTCACTTTTGGCATCAAGAGAGTGTCTCTTCAATGCTTCAACTGTCTTTTAAAGAGTTCACTTGAATAGGTCAGGATGACTCACCATAATCCCTTTTGAAACTCAAAAACTGATTATTAATTGGTCTCCACCACACTTAAGTGTAGGAGATTATATAGGGCATGAGTACCAAGGAGCAGGAATTAAAATTCTGCCTACCCTAGGCATCATGTTGAATTACTTTTCTAGTTCAGATTATGCAGATTATGAGAACTCATTTTCCATTTCTGAAAATTCCAACTTTAAATCTGACACAAAAAGCTATGCTGGGGAAAATATAAGTTGTTTTTCCTTTAATTTCAAGATCACTCAGCATCACTTAAAAGAACTGTGAAAGTCAAGTAGCAAAAGGGAAAAAAATAATGAAGAGCAGTGCCTATGTGATCAGTTGAAAAGATATTTTTGGGTCTGCTTGCACTGTACAATTATTTGCAAGGCTGCTGTATGTGGGGGATGTAGTTTTGACAATTTACCTCTAACTTGTCAAGTGCGTTACCCTTCTTGCTATTGGTGGCACAATTGAACAGCTGCACTGCTTGTTAATCAGGGCGCCATTGAAATGGTATGGAGGCCTAGGACCAGCAACTTAGCTTTTTCTTCCATAGTTTACAAAGCCAATGTTTCCATAGTTTACAAAGCCAATATTTCTGTTGTTGGCATTTCCACTCTGATCCCATTGTACTTGGATTCTCTGCTGAGGGTCCATGTGTTTTTTCTTAATTATGTCTTACAATATAATGGTAGATTAAATTAAGAAAATTTTATCTGAAGTTCGTAAGGCAGCAAAATCATTCTCAGAAACTAATTCCTTAAATGACTCAAGAATAGCCTCCAATTCTAATTTCTTATTCTATTCAACAATAGTTTAAGCTGATTAAAATATAGTTTAGGAGGGCCAGAAGGACAGTAAGTCTTGGTGCCTTGTACCATTATCTGCCTTGCTTTTATGTAAACTTTTTCTCTACACTCTTTTTTTCCAATAGATTTATAGATTAGTGAAATTTAACATGATGAGTTCTTGTCACAGTTTTCTGTGTTGGGTAAATATTCAACAAATTATCATTTAACTAATATTTCTTCTTTAGTTTCCTATTTCTTAATTTGGTTGATAGTGATAGGTAAAGACTGTAACATCTAGGCAGGAGAAAAAAAATACTGATGGAATAATATCAGTTTCTATCAGTATTGAAAACATAAAAAGTGTCATGAGAAAATAATTGTGATAGTTTAAATTGTTGTAATGTTGCTATTTATCATAATGATCATTTTCATGTCATACATTTTCATTTTTATATAAAAAATAGCTTTTCGTTCCCTGGACACTATTTGCTTTCATAGTTATTACAATATATTTTTCCTCAGGTTGTAAGTACATATTATTTGTATAGAAATGTTGTATTATGAGGAGAATTTTTCTGGAAAAATGTATTTGTTAAAAGATTATTTCAGTAATTAATTTTTTTAACTTATGGATACTCACCACTGAAATATTTTTGCAATTGATTTTACAAATTTTACAAAGTTTCCTTTTAAAAATTACCTCTATAATAGGAAATTTAATGAAAGTAAAATGGAAGTAGAATGATTGAAGTTGTCACCTGAAAGGAGATTTAAAAAAAATTCTGGCAAAATGTTGTGTTTTTCCTTTGCTTCTGAAGTCCTACCCATTTTGATCTGTCTTTCAATGTATTAATATAGTGGTTATTTTATTACAGCAAAGTCCTGTGTCATTTTAGCATAAAATAACACTATACTTCCTTTTCCATGCATGACTTCATTATTATTTCTGCAACAGTAAATTATAAAGATGAATATACAATAAGCAAATTTCATGCCTGCCATAGGAGCAATGCATATTCTAATTTTCTACTTTTTTGCCCTTCAAAATTAAAATACTTTGATAATCACCATACTCCAATGTTTTAGTTTGTATTTGTTTTTTAATGATTATTATTCTAGTCCTCAGGAAAAAACTTGTAAATATATACGTACAAATGTACTTGTAAATATATATGTATTATGTAGTAATTTCAAAAATGCTTATAACAACAAAATAAACATTTATCCACGAATTCATATGCAGTATATGTTCTTATTAGACATGCAAAAGCTAATTCTCTTAGTAACTTTCTCTGTCTCTCTACTTAACTGTGATTGCCATTAAGATACAGTCCTGTTACTTTGTTCCACAATTTTAATATTATATAACTATTATACAATTTCTTCATAGTGGCATGTTAGAGAAGGAGGAAGTGGCAAATGTAAATGTGACTTTTCTGCTTTATAAATCATACTTTATTATTTTTTGTGTGTGCATGTTTGTGGCATTATCTCATTTATAATAAAAGTTACAGTTCTTAGTATGTGCTTACTTTTCTAATGTGTTACATAAATATAGATAGGTATGCATCGATAGTGATAGGGTTAGATAGATACAGATAATGACTTTTCTGCATCACTTAAATATTATTTATAATTATTCCGTAAACAGTAGTGAAGTGTGAAGTGGGAGAACTATTTGTTTTTTATAAGTAATGTTCTTATAAAGGCTGTAACATGGTCACAAATAGGGAATTGCCAATTTATTAGTAGCCACTGAGGCTAAAGCACAATTTTCCTTTTAATTACAGAAAGTTTTATAAATTTTTAAGCCACTTGAGCTTCTTCTATATTACTAACATTATGCATTACCTCTCAGGAAAGAAATTGCATGGGGTGGAATTTTTAACTCAAACAAAGCGATCCTGATTGTGAATAGAAGTGGATTTTTTTTCCTCCCTCAATACCTCTTTGAAATCATAAAGGAAGAAATGAAATGTGCCTTGTAAAATTCAATGAGTTGTCAATTGACCAGTAGTTCGGTGCCACTTTCCTCAGGGCAATATGAAGAATTCTATAAGGAAGAGGAAGAGAAAAACACCATAAAATTGGTGTGGATTCTTTCACTGGCTAAGAAAAAAAAAAAAGAAAAATGTGTCACACACAAAGAAAGGAGACATTGGACTTGAAATATAATGAAAATGATTTTTTTCTATACAGACGAAACAGATGGCATTTATAAAAGCAACTCAACTTTGTGAATAGTGTAGCATTTTCTTTGGTTCTCTTCTTTCAGAGAATGGAACACTTGAAAAAGCTATGAGTCTGAAAGTTGATTACCAGGCCATCACTCCCAGAGAACCACCTCAGATTTAACTCTTGCTGTTTCTAACCGAATTCTAACTAAACGGAATTTGTTAAAACCATTAATTTTAATGAGAATAATATGAAATCTATTTTTAAAAATATATTATATATGCTTATTCTTAAAATCACTGTTTTATAAACCACAAATGCTAAATCTAGCAAAAGAAAAATAATAAATCGACCCAGAAATTGAAAAGTTTGTAACTCTCTTAAGCTGACCAGGTATTTCTGATAAGTAAATGATGTTTTCAAAGCTCCTTTAAAAGTATGCAGCATACAGCAGATGATTGCTACATGCATGTTCTCTCAACCAACTTTTGCAAATTTCAACTATCATAGGGAATAGTAGAGACTTTGTACTAGTATTCCTTAGACATAAATACAACATTTTTAATATGTGATGGCATAAGGACTATGAAATTCTCAATGTATAAAAATGATCCACTACAGATATGCAGCTGGCCCTCTGTATCTGAGGGTTCTACCTCCGTGGATTCATCCAACTGTGGATTGAAAATATTCCTATAATAAAAGAAAACAATAAAATAAAAACAATAAAGTATAACAACTATTTACATAGCATTTACATCATATTCGGCATTATAAGCAATTTAGTGATGATGTTGAATATATAAGAATGTGCCTGAGTTATCTACCACATAAACTTGTCATTTGATATATGAGGCTTGAACATCTGTAGACTTTGGAATCCACAGGAAGGGCAGGTTCTAGAACCAATTCTCTGTGGATACCAAGGGATAAATGGTATATATCACTTTTGTCTTGGCCAGCTGAGATAATGGGTCTAAAACCAACAGAAAGAGCCTTGGATTCGCTGAATGTTATAAATGGATAACATATTGTCCAGACCCTGAATTTTAATGAAGATAAAACTAAGGTCTAACAATTCATATGATTTACTCTAATTTCCTGACCAATAGTTACTACACATTGAAATTATAACCAATTTAAAATGCTCTAAATATAAGCAAGCAAATTTTTCTACTTTTTTTCATATCCTTCTAGTGAACTTCTCTATTTCCACATTACCATTTTCTATCAACATTGATGATGGCAGATCTTTTATGTCCTATGCTGATGCCTTCTCCTCCACCCAGACCCATGTATCCAAATACCTGCTACCCTCAAAGTCATCATACCCAAATGGTTCTCTTCCTTCTAGTAAATTCACCTTTCAAGGACACCATCCCTAATTCCCTCAGCTTCCAACATGTGAATGTGAATCGCCTAGAACATTGGATGTGATCGTTAATGATGTTTTTCCTTCTACCATCATACCCAATAAATCAGTTTCCAAATATGTTCATTTTTACCATTTCTGCTCCAACTACTGTTACTCTACCCCTTGTTTTTCCCCCCCAAAAAACTCCCAAGAAGATAGTAAGTCCATGCTACAGCTAAGGGAAGCTTTTCTTTCTCTCTTCATTTCCTTGAAAGCTCTTTGCCTCATTGTTTTCCTTCTTGAATTTTCCTCCTACCAATATAAACTCTATCAACCATGTTCAGTTGATTCATTCCCCATATTTAAGCAAAAATGCAATTTCTCATTCAATTACTTTCTTATTCATATTTGTTTGTGTATGTAAATTAAATATTCCTACCTAACATGTGCTCCTATAGCTATTTTCCATCTTTTTAATAGCATAAATCACACTGTTCATAGGTTATTTTTTTAAATCATTCTAATTTCCATTAATAACTCTATGGAAAGACATAATCATGCTTCTCTTATTTTTTGTTATATATCTGTAGTCTATCCCAGGGCCAGAACATCTGAGATAAATAAATAAGCAAGTGAATGAGTATCAGATATCATCTTTCAAAACCAAGGTGGAATGTGAAAATATAAATGCTATATTTCTAAATGGCCCAGATGTTCCTGTGATCCACTTAAAAATTAAACATGACCATGTTCAAACACAGAATTTTCTCAAGAATCTGAAGTATGCCAGGTTGCTAATCAGTATTGACATTATCCCAGAACAGCTTGTAGATATAATTCAGAGACTGTCCTTTGCAAAGAAGATGACCAGCATTTCAACAGTATGTCTTCCTGGAAGGGCAGATTCTGCTATATCTTCCTTGTCTGCATCAAAAAACTCCAGAGGAATATGGACACATTTCATATCCCACTTGTAGAGCAAAGCTTCAAGTGACCAGTCAGCACTTAAAAAAAATAAATTGTTTAAAAAAAAATTAAACATGTCAGCTAATGTTAACTTCCTATTTTTAAGATAACTTTACCCCTATTTTATAGTAACATTTTCATTGTTTTACCAAGAGGGAAGTTTGGGGTCAGATAACTCAATCATTGAAAAAATTGGCCAATATACACTGGATTACCCTCCACAGGAAATATCCCATTGATGCATGAGAAAAAAAAATTGTATATGGATTCAATGATTCATTTTTTTAAGTACTTCCCAGAAGACAAAGTAAATTCTCATTCACACATTGCTTTAAGGAGATTTTTTTCTTTGTTTGTCTTAAGATTTATCTCTCTACCTCCTTAATAACCTAGGTGTAACTATAGCTACTGGGGTCAAATTCTACATAAAATTTTAAGCAGGGTGTTCCTTGCTTTTATATTGACTTCTGAAATCTTTATAAAGAAAATGAAATCATTGGAGTGATACAAGAAAATGTCTCAACATTTTTCATTGCAGAAACCTGATTCCTCTAAGGACAGTCAGATATTGATAGTGCTTTACACTGATAAGTCACACATTCATTGAGCCCATTCCTCCTTGTAGTATGGGCATCAGAAGCATGCAATGTTGCCAACCACACAACTAGTAATTGATTTGTTAGATTGAATCCACGTTTTTTTCATTCCTAGATTGGAATGTTTTCTTATTTTCCACTTTGTCACACTATTAGACAATTTAGTTCATTACACTCTGATCTATTCTCACTAGAGAATTATTATTTTATATTTCTTAATACAAATGCATACATTAAATATGTCATGTTTCAGAGCTAACTTTTTTAAAACCACAAATAAAGAGTCTGATGCAATTAATTTTTTCATATTCAAACTCAGTTTATAATCTCTATAGATAGTAGAGACCCTTATTTAGTTACCAGAAATTCATGGGCTCTAGACGCAATCAAAATTGTTCCTTGACACTCTAAATGAATTGAGAATATTAAATGTGATATGAGAAACACACTAACATCGCTATCTACAATACATATGTTACAGCAACAATCTGTGATGCAAATTATGATATTCAAGAAAGTATTGTGTTTTAAATAGGAATTACAATTCTTGGTTTTGAAAATTACTAATTTTAAAATGAAAATATTGTGTGATTGAAATTTTGCACTTAATTGAGTTATGCTATTTATAATGGTAAAGTCTTTGGGCACATTATAAAATATCAATGCTTATAAAATATGAAATATATGTTAACTTTCAGAATTCTAATCTCTGTGATATAAAATTTATACTCAAGAATGTATATTTTCTAAAAAAGTGGAATCTCTTCTGAAAACAAAAGTTTTAGACTTGATTCAATAGGCTCATAGACTAATTCTTACAAACCTGAGGTGTTTTCGCAGCATCGTAGGACACACAGAGACTTCCAGGACTAAAATTTTCCATACACGACCAGAAGACACTTTCTATTCACATACTGCTTTTTAGAATTTTCTTATAAACATCAATCTTAAGCTGACATTCACACCTAGGATGATTTGCCGAGTGACTGTTTCTAAAGCAGTATAAACCTCAGGTCATTTTCTCCTAATTATCTTCTGTCCCTCAGAAACTTTATTAAAATGTTTTTCTCTAACTGACTCTTGCTGAATAGGGGAAAAAAAAAAACCTCAGAAAACAAACTTCCTTTTGGGTCAATCTTTATTCTCTGTGACATATTTACTGATTCTTTGTTCTATAGCTGACCTTTTATTACCTACTGTAATGAGATAGAACTCAGATAATACATCTGATATATCTAAATGTCCAGATTTAGTTGTGAAAAATAAAATAAAAGTACTCTCTTCTTCTTTACTATTGATTATATCTCTTCAGCTTTCCCATCTCACACGGAACTGTCACACTTTCTCATTGTGTGAGATGTGACAAAGACTTTGATGAGAATTTGTGGCATCTAAGCAGTTCCACAAAAGATTTCTCTGAAAACCCATTGCCAAAGGGCTGCAAATATATACAAGGGTAAAACTACAGTATTTTTAAAATGTCAAATTATCGAAAAAAGAACTTGTTTCAAGAAGAATCCCTTGTTCTAATGTAAACCTTAAAGTGACAATATCAAAAGTGATAATATCTGAAGGCTTTTGCAAGGCTTTTCCAAATAGGCTTGGAACCAAGTCCAAATACGTTTGACTGAAGGTTTTTTTTTCCTAAAAAAAAGTTTGTAGAGGACTGGACACCAAGCTTGCAAAGGACAGTTACTGATTCTTATCACATTAAAAGGAAACACTGAGAACCGGACAGTCTCCTGGCAAACCTAGTGACGTTTCCTGACTTGGGGGCAGTCCCCCAAGTAACTCAGTGTTCTGGAATGAGATAAGGTCGGTCACTCACTAGTAAGCATGTGTTAAACAGTGATGCTTAGTAGTTCTTCATGAGGGTTGGGGGAAAGAACACGTGAGGAGAGCACGTGGCAATCCTTTCGCAGGCAGCTGTCATATGTAATTACCTGACCTCTCCACACCTGTTTATGTCAATTAACTGAACTCTCTGCACCTGTTGTGTATAATCTTAATAAATCGCCGTTACGGAGGGGGCTTGGGGCTACCCTGCAACTAAGGTTAGCCCACCTACCGCAAGCTTGTACTTCTAATCCGTGTCACACCTGGTTCCTTCCTGCGGCAACCGAGAGACCAGACCATAGGGGCCCAGACAAAAGTTGTATTTTGTTTTCAGTACTACTAAATTTGTTTGTAAATTACAATCTGATGACTAAGTTATTTTACAGAGATGAGCAAGTAGAATTTAGGGAAGTTGAGGAATCAAACGGTGGGTAACCAACATGATCAGTCAGTTTGACATAAAATGTGTCTTGGTGTATTCTCTGTACCTCAGAATAATCTGACAGGGAAGCACGTTCTGCACCTCACTGCCTGCTCAGTCTTCCTGGCAGCCCAAGTTCAAGGGCCTTTAGAAACAGAATAGCTTTACTAAAGTCTGGTCAGGACAAAGCAAAAGAGAGACTTACAGGACTTAAACTTTAAAAATAGAATTATAGGACTAAAATTTTTTAAATAGATTAAAAAATAGGCCTTTTAAACATGAAGAAATCAAGTATACACTAGGATATGAAAATGCCCATGCACAAGTTAGAAACCCGGAGGTCAACATTCTAAACGTGTATTGACATTTAGTCTATTCCTTTAAAAGAAACTGGGACCGTAGCTGACTCGGATTTCTTTTTCTATATGACACCTATTCTTTATTTATTTTTAAAGTATTTTGGATTAATATGAAGGTATGTACAATTAGGTTTCATTGTTTGCATTCATGAGGTAATGTCTGAGTTGTAGTTGTGACCTTCCCCTGAGAGTGTGCCCTTTACCTACAGATTGTACCCGATAGGTGAGAATTTACCAAATTCCCTCACTCCTCCTCGCTTTTTGAAATTTAATTAAGTTTGTTCTTTCATGTGTACCTGTCTTCTCAGGAGATGAACAGAATCTTTGCTAAAGAGGACAGATCAATGGCCAATGAATGTATAAATGTATATATATTCATCATCTCTAATGATTAGAAAAATGCGAATCAAAGCCACTTTGAGATACCACCTAGTGCCAGTGAGAACGGCCCACATCACAAGGTCTCAAAGCAACAGGGGCTGTTTTGGTTACAGAAAGAAGGGAACACTCCTGCCCTATTGGTGGGACTGTGAACTAGCACAGCCTTTATGAAAAGAAGTATGGATAGTCCTCAAACAAAAAACAGATGTCCTTTAGATGCTACAATCTTATCAGTAAGTATCTAGCCAAAGAAACTAAGTCATTTTATCAACAGGTCGTTTATACTTGAGTGATTATAACAAGAGTCCAATTTACAATCACAAAGATGTGGAAACAACCCTTCAAAACACGAAAGGATGATTATGTGTAATTAATCCACATGAATGGATTAAGTAATCACCTGCCCTTCAACATATGAATGGATTAATAAACTATGGGATATATATACCATGGAATATATTCAGCCAGAAAAAGGATGGGGATTTTGTATCTTTTGTTACAACTTGGATGGAAATGAAGAACATCTAAGTATCACAAGAATGGAAAATCAAGCATCCCATGTAGTAGATACCCATTTTTTTATGCATAATAGGTACTCAATAGGTATGTCATAAGTACAAAAGAAATGTAGGAAACTAAAGAACACTGAAGGATCAACAGCATCCTCATTTCAAAATGGTGCATGTTTACAGAGAAAAATCCCTGAGATTTTCCAAGTACATACCACTATATTCTGGGCAAAAAGAAAAAAAACAACAACAACAACAAAAACAAAAAAAAGGAAATGTTCCTTTTGTCTGTGGTTCTTTGTAAACAAGGCCAGGTCATTTCTCTTCTTGTGGCCACGATACATACAGTGTGGTATTCTCAGCCATTTTCGTAAGGTTAGATGGTTTAATAGTTTCTTGTGGACTGGAACAATATCAGTGGTTCACCAGAGTTGTTCCCCTTCCACATGTAGAGTTGTTTCAGAGAAAAGCAGCCCAGACTGCATTTTCCAGCACTCCTTGCATTTAGGTACGTGACTAGTTTTCACCAACAAGATATGGGCGGTGATGATATGTGCTGTATCCAGGCCTAAGTGGTTAAGAAGTATGTATGTGGCCGGGTGTGGTGGCTCACTCCTGTAATTCTAGCACTTGGGAGGCCCACTTGGGCGGCTGAGGCAGGTGGATTGCCTGAGCTCACGGATTCAAGACCAGCCTAAGCCAGAGCATGACCTCGTCTTTAAAACTAGCTGGGCATTGGGCAGCGCCTGTGGCTCAGTGAGTAGGGCGCAGGCCCGATATACCAAGGGTGGTGGGTTCGAACCCAACCCTGGCCAAACTGCAACAAAAAAACAGCCGGGCGTTGTGGTGGGCAAGTGTAGTCCCAGTTGCTCAGGAGGCTGAGACAAGAGAATTGCCTAAGCCCAGGATTGGAGGTTGCTGTGAGCTGTGAAGCCATGACACTCTAACAAGGGCGACAAAGTGAGACTCTGTCTCTAAAAAAAAAAATAGCTAGGCTTTGTGGCAGGCACCTGTAGTTCCAGCTACTTGGGAGGCTGAGACAAGAGAATAACTTGAGCCCAAGAGTTTGAGGTTGCTGTAAGCTCTGATGCAGGAACAAGACCCCATCTCTACTAAAAATATAAAAATTAGCCTGGTGTTGTGGTGGGCCCCTCTAGTCCCAGCTACCTGGGAGGTGGAGGCAAGAGGATTGCTTGAGCCTAAGAATTTGAGGTTGTCATGAACTATGATGCTATGGTATTCTACCCAGCGTAACACAGTGAGGGTCTGTCTCAAAAAAAAGATGTATGGGGGCGGCACCTGTGGCTCATCAAGCAGGGCACCGGCCCCATATACCGAAGGTGGCGGGTTCAAACCCGGCCTCGGCCGAACTGCAAAACAGAAAAATAGCTGGGCATTGTGGTGGGCACCTGTAGTCCTAGCTACTTGGGAGGCTGAGGCAAGAGAATCACCTAAGCCCAGGAGTTGGAGGTTGCTGTGAGCTGTGTGATGCCATGGGACTCTACCAAAGGTGATTAAAGTGAGACTCTGTCTCTACAAAAAAAAAAAAAAAAAGACGCATGCTTTCTCAATGCTCTCTTTTCTCTCCCATCTGCCAATCAGATGCCAACACCATGATGACCATGAAAGCGCATGTTGATTAAATATAGTCAGCCTGAGTCTCACTTGGTCACTTGGCTGAGTGGGGTACACAACTTCTATTGTGTTTAGGCATTGAGATTTCAGGATGTATCTATTACAGCAGTTGGCATAACTTAACTAATATAGGGCTAACTTGGGCTCACAGTTACATTCTCCTTGTGATGGAGCACAGGAAAGATACCTAAAAGACCTCCACTAGCACCAACTGGGTGCAGCTAGCCCGGCTGATCAGAAACAGTCTCCATTCATCTTAGGGATATTTTATGTCCTTTCGCTTTCTCCAAATAGGACGTTGAGGTGGTTTTCACTGCAGCCTAAAGACCACTTAATCGATAATTAAAGACCAAGAATCTAGGAGTGGTGAAAGCCTGGATCAAAGGCCAGTGGGAAAGGAGGGAAGAAAAATGAGAAATTGACTAATTATACTAGAAATGCTAGGTTAAGTTTTCTAAGGATAGTAAGTGAGACAGAACAAAAATCATGAGCCTGGGCGGCGCCTATGGCTCAGCAGGCAGGGCATCAGTCCCATATACCGAGGGTGGCGGGTTCAAACCTGGCCCCGGCTAAACTGCAACAAAAAAATAGCTGGGCGTGGTGGTAGGCACCTGTGGTCTCAGCTACTCGGGAGGCTGAGGCAAGGGAATCACCTAAACCCAGGAGTTGGAGGTTGTGGGAGCTGTGTGATGCTCCGGCACTCTACCAAGGGTGATAAAGTGAAACTTTGTCTCTACAAAAAAAAAATAATAATCATGGCCCTGAGTTTCCTGGCAGTCAAAGCAAAGAGGAGAAACGATGCATTATAAATCCTTTTTTTTTTTTTTTGCAGTTTTTGGCCGGGGCTGGGTTTGAACTCACCACCTCCGGCATATGGGGCCGACACTCTACTCCTTTGAGCCACAGGTGCCGTCCAGATGCATTATAAATCCTATAAGGAGTAGTAAGCATGTGATTAAGTGCACAATAACTAGGATAATATGAAGACCTAGAGTATACCAGCACCCACAAAATAAGGAAGAAATCAATAAAACCGAGAATACCATCTGGAACCCCTGGAATAAGGCAAATAAAAGCTAATAATTCAAAAAGTAGAGTAGAAATGGTACATTTTCCCCAGAATGTGGCTGTGTTATCCAAAGCATTGTTATTTTGCTTCTGACTGGGATTTCCTTAGCCTACTGTACTGTGGTGTCGGCCCAAGTATGCCTCATTTTGAAGTCACCCTGGCCAGGAGAGGAGCTGCAAAGCTGGAATGATCACCCTGCCACACCAACAGGCTATATTTAAGGGAGACTGAGACCCTGAAGCTTCCCTTTGTTGGGTGCTTCCTAGGTACCCAGTGCTATGCTGAGTTTTATACATATTACCTTGTCCAGTCCTTCACAATAGTCTTAAGAGATGAGCCCTATTCATAATCACATTTTTCCCAGATGAGGAAACCGAGGCTCAGAAAGACAAAGTGACCTAACCATAGTCACAGAGCCAAAAAGTGGCAGAGCTGGGAAGTGAAAGACATGCATCTCTCACCATTAGACTACACTGCCTCTGCCCTCCAATGTAACCCAAGATCCTTTTTCTCTCATTAGCCAATTTCTCTCTTATAGGCTATCTGTTTGCAAAGAACTCCTAGGACACATATGCTATGGGGACCCCACATCTCCTTCCTAGCCCCAGGACAGCCCCTAACCCTGTGGGAATTGTCTCATGGTCAAGACAGATAAGTTTCAGTGGAGTGCCCTGAGCCAATGAGAAGCTCTGAATAGATGGAAAACCAACCACTTTTTTTTAGACAGAGTCTTACTATGTCACACTGTGTAGAGTGCGGTAGCGTCATAACTCACAGCAACCTCCAACTTTTGGGCTTAAGCAATCCTCTTGCTTCAGTTTTTCTATTTTTAGTAGAGATGGGGATCTCAATCTTGCTCAGGCTGGTCTCGAACTCATGAGCTCAAGCATTCCACTTGCCTTTGGCCTACCAGAGTGCTAGGATTACAGGTGTGAGCCACTGCACCCAGCCAATCTGCAGCTTTTATTTTCTGGGCCTCCTGGTTGGACTCTCTGCCTCTGGGGTCCTCCACCTCCATTCCTTCTTTCCCAGTCTGACCATTCTCAAAACAGGTCACTGTGTCATTCCTCTGCTGAATAATCTTCAATAGCTCCCTATTGTTCCTAGGACGAAGTTCAAAGTTGATACTTTATTTAGTCCCCAACCCCCAGACTATTTCTCTAACTCTCTCTTTCCTCTCAGGCACCCAGTATCCCCAAACTGCTCCTGCTTTCCAAGACTCACCACCATAGCGCACAGAGTTCTTTGTGTGGTGTGAGATGAGTAGAAGTGTGAATGAGCTCTGAGGCTGTCAGATTTCATTAGCCTCACCTTCTCTGGGCAGTGGTAAAGACTTCCTGCCTTCTGGCAACAATGTCTCTGCCTGGCTGGAGTTGCCCACCATCTGTCTGGAAAAGGGACGAGACAGGAAGAGAGAACCAGCAGCTCTAGCTGTGTGTAGAGACCTGGGAAATGAGGACTTTATCTTGCATCGAACTCTATGTGTCAGAGACTACCTAGGATCTAGGTGTCAGAGAAGACCCCAGCAGCAAAAGGGAGCAGATTTTCCTCCAGGTCTGCATGATGCCTGCCTGTGTCCGCCCTTTTAACCACTACCCCCTGCTACCTCCTTGGTTGAGGCAGAATTCACCTAAATACAGTTTCATGACTTCTGTCCCAGGGTGGGCACAGGCTTCCAGCCTCATCATTGATTCCTACTTAGTAAGGAAACTTGACCTAAGGAGGAAGGTACCCACCTAGCTTTGATTTCCACACCTTTCCCTGGATCCCTTCGCCACCTGGTGGCCATATGTGGAATATACCAGGATTTCTGCGGAATGCTCTGAGGAGGTCGGTCTGGGGTGGGTCCACGTAGACAGCAAAATTTTCAAATTCTCAAAATTCTTAACAGCAAAATTTTCATTCCAGCCCACATCTCTCTCTCAAAGGCCCCAGGGATCTCTAATTCCTGAGGTTATGGGCAAAGGCAGAGGTAGATTTCCCCATCCCACTGTGGAATCTTGGGTCTATCTCTGCCCTTTCCTGGGGTTGTGTTCCAATCTCTAAAGGACAAGAGTACATTGGGCCCTACCAGCTTTGATATTCCTAGGTCCATATCTAAAGTGACTCTTCCTATATCTCAATGAGCAGACTATAATCTCTAGAAGGGTAGGAGGTTGCTGGCTTGTTCCGTTTGTTCATTCTGTATCCCAAGTGCTTGGGGCAGTGCTTTGCACACAGGATATGATTTATTGGGTTTGTGACTGTATTAACAGAAGCACTGTGTGTACAGTGAGGGAGGTGATAGCCCTTCTGTCCATGTCTGGGAGTACTGTGTTCCATTTTGAAATTGGAACTTAGACTGGGACATAGATGAAGTATAACTAATCCACAGAAAAATGAACGAGATGATGGCTGAGGTACGACCTCAAAAGCACATTTCACGGGAAACAGTTGAAGAAGCCAGAATATTGACTCTAGTATTAAAAAGACTGAAGGAGGACTCGGCACCCATAACACAGTGATTACGGCACCAGCCACATACACCATGTCTGGCGGGTTCAAACCTGGCTGGGGCCAGCTAAAACAATGGCAACTGCAACCAAAAAAAAAAAAAAAAAAAAAATAGCTGGGCATTGTGGCAGGCACCTGTAGTCCCAGCTACTTGGGAGGCTGAGGCAAGAGAATCACTTGAGGTTGCTCTGAGCTGTGATGCCACAGCACTCTACTGAGGGCAACATAGTGAAACTCTGTCTCAAAAAACAAACAAACAAAAAAAAAAACGGCTCGGCGCCTGTGGCTCAACGGGCTAAGGCGCCAGCCACGTACACCTGAGCTCGCGGGTTCGAATCCAGCCTGGGCCCACCAAACAACAATGACGGCTGCAACCAAAAAAATGGCCAGGCTTTGTGGCGGGCACCTGTAGTCCCAGCTACTTGGGAGGCGGAGGATCCGCCCAGGAATCGCTTGAGCCCAGGAATTGAAGGTTGCTGTGAGCTGTGATGCCACAGCACTCTATCCAGGGTGACAGCTTGAGGCTCTGTCTCAAAAAAACAAAACAAACAAAAAAAACGACTCAAGGAGCACAGATGTCCTCTCTTTCTTTCTTTCTTTCTTGCTTTCCTTCCTTCCTTCCTTCCTTCCTTCCTTCCTTTCTTTCTTCCGACAGAGTCTCACTCTGTCACCCTGGCTAGCGTGCCATGGCTTCATAGCTCACAGCAACTTCATACTCTTGGGCTTAAGCAATCCTCTTGCCTCATCTCCCAAGTAGCTGGGACTATAGGCACTTGCAACAATGCCTAGCTAGTGTTTTCTATTTTTAATAGAGATGGGGTCTTGCTCTTGCTCATTCTGGTCTGCAACTCCTGAGCTCAAGGAATACACCCACCTGGGCCTCCCAGAGTGCTAGGGTTATAGGCATGAGCCTCCATGCCTGGCCCATGTGTCCATTTTCAAACATCTGAAGATGGTATCTGGGGAAGAGGACTTGGGGAATGGGAACCAGGGCCTGCTACATCAGGGAGACAGATTTTTCTTTTCCCCAAACAAAGGGAAGTTTTCAGTCTGAGCTGGATAAAGACCAGACTGCATTTGACCTCTGTCCCTCACTCTCTTTGTAACCTTGGCAAATTCCTTCATGACTTGAAGCCTCAGTTTTCTCATGAATAAAATGGCTTAATATGGAGCATGCCAGACACTTGTGAAGAGGAAATGATATAAAGCATAAGTGCAAGGCCTATAGGAGGGGCGCCCCTAGCTCAGTGGCTAGGGTGCTAGCCACGTGCTCTGGGGTCGGTGGGTTTGAACCTGGCCCGGTACTGCTAAACAAACAAAGAAAAAAAGTACAAGACCTAGTGCTAGACTAGTGCTGGGTTAGTGTAGCTATGGTTAAAAAAAAAAAAAACAAAAAAACTCAGAAAGATGGTGAGCACCCTGTCATTGGATATGTGAGCAGAGGTTTGAGGGTACTTGATGGGATTGCCAAGGAGTCCAAGCAATGGGTATGAGTGTTCCTAAGGGAGGTGGTGTAGGCTGGTGTTTGGCTGTGCTGGCTCTTGGATCACATTGCTAGGTGTGAATCCTGGCTTCAGCATTTAGCTGCAGTGATACCTTGAGCAAATTACTTACTCGTGCTGAGTCTCAGTCTACTCATTTGCCAAATGGGGATAATAGTAGTTCCCACTTCACCAAGCTGTTGGGGGATCAAGAAAGTAAAGCAATTGAAATGTCTGAGCTGCTGCTCTGATGTTAGTGATCTGACTAGAGTTGTTCTGGATGAACTTGACGGTCCCCTCCATTTGCTATCCTCTAGATCTGGAATCCCTGCTCTTGCATTCAGGAGAAAAACAAAACAAGGGGCCCTGGTGAAGCAGATAATGTAGTATTCTAAGACCTCCAGATGCACAGGCTCCCATCTGGTCCCTGCCAGTGACAGTGTAAACAAGACATTGCCACCTCCCTGGTAGCACTGTGACAGGGGGTGACTGGAATGCACCTGGGGGAGTTGAGGGGGAAGGGCACAGAATGGTGGAGGACAGGCTAATTGGCTTTCTAATCTGTGTCATGCCCTTTGATTCCTGATGATCTGTGAGCTCTGGGAGGGACCCTGCTGCCATATGGAGGACAGAAATTAGCCAACAACATGGGGAGGACCAGAGGGGACTACACCTGGCTCGCAAGCTTGTTCTGTGGTCTACATCTGCACAGTTCCACAGTGCTTTGTGGGGTTTTTAAAAATTAATTCCTCATGAGTAAACCGTGGCCTAGTTTCATTCAATAATCTCCAGTTTTGATTGCTACGATGTGGAGTACAATACTAGGCCAGCCACCCTGAAGTTGACATTATTGTTATTCATGATGTGCAGAACAAACTGAGGCAGAGAGACATTGAGAAAGCAAGTAGAAAAACTGGGACAGGTAGCCAGGGGTGACCAATTGCCAGATCTGTGTTTTTCCACGATTTCATGCTGCCTGTCACGACCACATGACATATTGGCCCTGGCTACATCTACGGAGGGTTAAGAGTGAGGATTCTGGGGTGCAACTGTTCGGCTTGATTTCTGCTTTCACCACTTACTAGCAGTGTGATAATGGGCAAATTATTTAATTTCTTAAGGCATCCAGTTCCCCATCTGGAGGATAATAATAGAACCAACTTTATGCAGGTTAAGTGAGTTTAATGCTCATAAAGTGCTTAGGGAAGTACCTGGGTACCCAGTAAGAGCTCAACAGATACTAGCTATTATCATTAATTGAGCACCGGCTGTTTTCCAGGTAGTAAGAGAGTACAAAGATCAGTGGAAGTCCCCATGGAGCTTCTAGTCTGATGAGAGATCACAGGACAGAGGGTAAGTGCTGTACAGGAGCCTGGTTGTGAAAAGAAGAGGAGCGATGGTCACTTTTATGTGTCAACTTGTCTGGGCCACAGTGCCCAGGTATTTAGTCAAACTTCAGGATTCACTTCCAGGAGGCTAGGGCCTGTTGTCATTTATTTATTTATTTGCAGACAGAGTCTTACTCTGTTGCCCTAGGCTACAGTGCAGGGGCATCAGCCTAGTTCACAGCAACCTCCAATTTCTTGGATCAAGCAATCCTCCTGTCTCAGCCATCCAAGTAGCTTGTATTATAGACACCCACCACAACACCTGGCTAGTTTTTCTATTTTAGTAAAGATGGGGGTCTCATTTTTTTTTTTTTTTTTGAGACAGAGTCTCAAGCTGTCACCCTGGATAGAGTGCTGTGGCATCACAGCTCACAGCAACCTCCAATTCCTGGGCTCAAGCGAGTCTCCTGCCTCCACCTCCCAAGTAGCTGGGATTACAGGCGCCCACCACAACACCTGGCATTTTTTGGTTGCAGCTGTCTTTGTTGTTTGGCGGGCCCGGGCTGGATTCGAACCCGCCAGCTCCGGTGTATGTGGCTGGCGCCTTAGCCCGTTGAGCCACAGGCGCCGAGCCATACTTTTTTATTTTTATCTTTTATTATTATTTTTTCTTCAGAGACAGACTCTCACTTTGTCACCCTTGGTATAGTACCATGGCTTCACAGCTCACAGCAACCTCCAGCTCTAGGGCTTAGGCAATTCTCTTGTCTCAGCCTCCCGAGTAACTGGGACTACAGGTGCCTGCCACAACACCTGGCTATTTTTTGTTGTTGTTGCAGTTTGGCAGGGGCTGGGTTTGAACCTGCCACCTTCATTATATGGGGTCAGCGCTCCACTCACTGAGCCACAGGTACTGCCCTATACATACTTTTTTAATGACAAAAAAAAAAAAGATGAAGAACTGGCCTGGGGTTCTGTGAGCAAGAGAAGGAATTGGCTGCAGGGCAGGCACCCTGCACTGTCTGCCATGCTCACTCATACTTACCTATACCAAAAACTAGCAGATCTGGCTCGGGGCCTATAGCTCAAGTGGCTAAGGCTCCAGCCACATACACCAGAGCTGGCAGGTTTGAATCCAGCCTGGGCCTGCCAAACAATGACAACTATAACCAAAAAATGGCTGGGCATTGTGGCAGGTGCATGTAGGCTCAGCTACTTGGGAGTCTGAGGCAAGATAATCCCTTAAGCCCAGGAGTTGGAGGTTGCTGTGAGCTGTGATGCCACAGCACTCTACCCAGGGTGACAGCTTGAGGCTCTGTCTCAAAACAAAGACTAAAAACCAAAACAAAAAAACTAGCAGATCGTGGCCAGGCAAGGTGGCTTATGCCTGTAATCCTTGAACTCTGAGAGGTGGCAGGGGGGCAGATGACCTGCGCTCACAGGTTCGAGACCAGCCTGAGCAAGAGTGAGACCCCATCTGTAAAATTAGCCAGGCGTTGTGATAGGATCCGTTAGTCTCAGCTACTTGGGAGGTTGAGGCAAGGGAATTGCTTAAACCCAGGAGGTGGAGGTTGCTGTGAGCTCTGATGCCATAGCACTCTACCGAGGGTGGCAAAGTGAGACTCTGTCTCAAAACAAAAAAGCAAAAAAAACCCACTAGCAGATCCTGTGCTAGACAAGGCCCTGCCCTGCCCTCCCCCAGCATCGTCACCATCATGCTGCTTGTGCATCTGTGACTAAGTGTGAAGGAATTAGGGGCATGAGAGGGATGGGTGGGGAGAAGAGGAGAGAGGTTCCAAATACGGGCTTCTTTTATGGTCATGGGAAACAAGTTTATTTTTAATCTGACCTCCCGGAGGCCTAAGGAATGCAGTTCTCCAGACAGACAGGACAGCTGAATGGGCAGCTTTCAGGTAATAATAACAAAGACCAGAAAACAGCTTGTTCCTACGCTGACTTATCCTTTCCCTGGCACAGGGTAGTGAGTACAGGCTAAGGGGCTCGTCCCAGCCTGGCTCCTCAGGGACACTGGGTCACCCAGCCTCCTCACTTGCCTCTTGCCCCAGTTACACTCAGAACAGAGCTATGCTGAGTCTGACCTGGGTCTACCTGACACCAAATCTCTTATGTGAGGTTCCAGCCCCAGTGTCAGTCATCTTCTCTTAAAATATTAAAGACAAAGACATTGAGAAATGACTTACATAAGTTGTTTGTAAACATGGATGTGGTGTTCCATTCATTCATTCAGTCACTTATTCATTCAAACAAATATTTATTGAGCATGTGCTATGCAAAGGCACTGGGGTCAAATGGTGAGTATAACGAATCAGATCCCCACCTTCATGAAGCTGACACTGTAGAGAAGCCAGACAGACAATAAGCAAGAACTAATGTATCAATATTGCCAACAGTAATAGCATAATTTAAAAAATAAAGCCAGGCTCAGCACCTGTAGCTCAAGTGGCTAAGGCGCCAGCCACATACTCTAGAGCTGGTAGGTTCGAATCCAGCCTGGGTCCGCCAAACAACAAAGACAGCTATAACCAAAAAACAGCCGGGCATTGTGGTAGGCATCTGCAGGCCCAGCTACTTGGGAGGCTGAGGCAAGAGAATGTCTGAAGCCCAAGAATTTGAGGTTGCTATGAGCTGTGATGCCACAGCACAGCTACAGCTTGAGACTCTGTCTCAAAAATAAATAAATAAATAAGATTAAATAAAACCAAGCTCAACACATGTGGCTCAAGTGGGTAAGGCACCAGCCACATACACCTGAGCTGGTGGGTTCAAATGCAGCCCAGGCCCATCAAAAACGATGATGACGGCAACCCAAAAACAGGTGTTGTGGCAGGCACCTGTAGTCCCAGCTACTTGGGAGGCAGAGGCAGGAGACTTGCTTGAGCCCAGGAATTGGAGGTTGCTGTGAGCTGTGATGCTATTGCACTCTATCCAGGGTGAGAGCTTGAGGCTCTGTGTCGGGGGGTAGGGAGGGAGACGGGGGGGGGGATTTGCCATTACAACAAAATACTACTTCACACCTACTACAATGGCTG
>CAUYON010011284.1:0-31946 GCA_963573935.1 Arctocebus calabarensis
GTGTATTTTTGATACTGCTTCAATTGCCTGGGGAGTCCTCTTCATAAAAAATTCACCCAGGCCAATTCCCTCGAGAGTTTTCCCTGCACTTTCTTCTAATATTTTTATAGTTTCATGTCTTAAGTTTAAATCTTTGATCCAACGAGAGTCTATCTTGGTTAATGGTGAAAGGTATGGGTCCAGTTTCAGTCTTCTACAGGAAAAATATGGAACGCTTCACGAATTTGCGTGTCATCCTTGCTAAGGGGCCATGCTAATCTTCTCTGTATTGTTCCAATTTTAGTATATGTGCTGCCGAAGCAAGCACGAGTTTTATGACTTTTAAAATTAAAATCTGTTGACTCATGAACCACAGTTTGATTAGCAAGGCTTTAAATGATCTCTTCTTTTTTGATGTCATTTGGATCAGAGAATGACTGAAAAAATAATGTGGCAGAGTAGAAGAAGAGAATAAATTCAGGAATAGTGTTGATAGAAGAATAGAAAACATATTACTAAACAAATATATATATATATATTTTTTTTTTCTTTTTTTTAGACAGAGTCTCACTTTGTCATCCTGGGTAGAGTGCTATGGCATCATACTTCACAGCAAATTCAAATCTTGAGCTCAAATGATCCTCTTGCCTCAGCCTTCCAAGTATCTGGGACTATATGCATAACACCCAGCTAATTTTTCTCTTTTTCTTAGAGACAGGGTCTCAGCCTTGCTCAGGCTAATCTTGAACTTCCCAGCTCAAGCCATCCTCCTGCATTAACCTCTCAGAGTGTTAGGATTACAGGCGTGACCCACTGTGCCCGCCCATAAGCACTTATTTTCATGGGAATCTAGTTTTCAAGAAATAGCATAACACAAGAATAAAAGTAAAAGAAAAATAATTAAATATTCCATTTAAGAAATAGTTATGATACATTGAAAATTTTGTCTTTGTCATCACCAAAATTCATTAATATGAAATGGTGATAATTGTCAGAATGTTAAGAGGAATGAAAAATGTAATAATGGTGAAGAAACCCCAATAATACTAGGCCTTCCAAAATAAAAAATTATACTCATTATTTACTAAACATTAATAAAATGAAGGTGATTCAACATTTGAAAAATGAATGACTAGGTTCAGAAAACAATAGGTTACAAGATTTTCATCTAAAGGAAGCTGGAATTCAAACTGGAATCCATCTTTTACAGAAATCTGCAATAGATGCTTCTACATTGGTTAGAAAGTGAAGGGGAAAATCCAGATAGAAGAGAACCATTTCCCCCGAAATTTATGTATAAATTTCTTCCAAATTCTTCGCTGAATTGTACCTGCACAGGAAGAATTCAGGGAGGGTAGCCAGTGAAAAACAGCAGGTGTTTTAAGTGGTTTTAAGAAGAGAGAAGTTCAGCTGTTGACAACCACAGGGGAGTTTTGAGTAAGCTGAAATAATTTGCTGGTAAAACAAAAAGCAATACTTTTCAGGAGAAAACATTAGATAGCAGGATTCTCTGCCATGATTTAAATATAATTTCCAAAAACAAACAAAATTTAAATACGCAAAAGAACATGAACAGACTTTTAACTCTCCAACTATTCTGCTGACTGTTCAATAGATGCATTCCTAGCATGTACCAAGATAAGTATCCAGACATACTCATGGTGGTGTTTTTAAACTACTCTGGACTCACCTGTGTAATATATAGGCACAGAAAAAGAAGGATGTACATATGTGGATATATATTAATATATAATTAAGTAAAAAGCAAACTATAAAACAGTATGCATTGTTGGGGGGGTCTAGCTGCAACCACACACCTGCCCTTTTCCCTCCTCCTCCTCTTTTCCTCCTAAGACAAAGACACAAAGGGTCTGGCTCCTCTCACCTCCCAGAAGTTCTTGCCAAAGGACCCTACTTTCCACAGGTGTGGAATTGGCCCATCCCTTACTTCCCCATACAAAAGGGCTCTCTAACTGCCTCTGGGCACAGTGTCACCTTTGCACTGCCCAGGCAGGTGACCCTCCCCTTTCAATAAACCTGGCCTGAGTATCCGTGCTGTGGCCTCATCTCTGGGTGACACTGCTTACACTTTCATACACAAAATAAAATGCAGCATAATGTGTAGTATAGTATCTTCATGTAATATTTTATGTACATTGGTAAAATATTTTTCTAGAAATATACACAAGAAAATAGTTTTAGAGTCATTACTTTAGAAACGGGATAGAGGTTTTGTGTTTAACATTTATATTTAAACATAGATATGATTTACTGTTATTTCTAGTTTATTTTATTTTTAAATACGTTGAAAGATCTATCTGAATGGTAGATACATTTCTAAATTTAAAAGGAAACAAAAAATATTCTAAAAATAAAGTGAATACCAATTCATTGCTAACTTCTATTTAATCTCTCAAAATATTAGAAATGTGTACATATGGTTTATATGAGATAGCAGGAAATTTATATGTGTATGTTGTATACCATAAATACCTATTATTTTTATTTATCAAGAAATTATTTTTAAACAAAGAGCTAATGTATGTAAAACAGTCCATCACAGTACCTAGACTATGGTAAGCCCTAAATAAATGGTTTGTCATAGCAGGAACATAAATAAATAATTGATGCTCAATAAGTAAACCAATTGATTAATTGATTTTATGCATATGATAATATTATTTGTATATTCATTTATTAAGCTAATATGCACTGTGTCCTAAGAAATATTTTAAGTATAAAAAATTTAGTCTTACCAACTAACCTGGGCTGAGTGCTAATATATCCCATTTTTTTTTGCAAGGAAATTAAAGCCTAGAGAAGTGCAAGAACTTGTCAGAGGTCATGTAGTTGGAAAGCAGTGGAATAAGGAACACCCCACACACACACAGCAGTCTATTCCTTCATAGACCAAGCTCTTTGAATCTTCTGTTTATAATATAGCACCACCAGTGTAGTCTCTATTTTTCAAAGTTAAAATGATAGTAATTAAAATAAACATTAAGGTCAAATTCTTTTAGAGTGAGAAAAAAACAATTATTTAAAATATGTGAAAAATAATTAGTCTATATATAAATAAAAGAGGATTCATTAAATATGCAATATTAATGACTTTGGGGTTAAAAAACAGTTTATAATTGTTTATATTTAAATGTGTACCATACTTTATCAGTATCCTAACTATTCCTCAGTCTCAGTGCTATTTTAGTGGATTTAGTAGGATTACATATTTTAATTAATTTTAAGTAGATTTCATCAATAATAATTTGCCTTTACCAAAATGATCCATTGCAATAAAGGAAAATTTAAATGTAGGAAGATGACAGTGTATTGTCTTTCTATCTCTAGTTAATTGTAAGAAAAGTTTTAAATAAGTTTACAGTTCCTTTGTATAAAAAATAAGTCATTTTATACTTTAGTACATTTTCTACAATCAAGCTAATAGTTGTAATTTGACCTAAACATTAGTTATGCATGCAACCTTAAGATGTATGCTATATAATTGTGTCCTGTTGCAAAAAGGTATGTCACACACTATGACTCCCACATCACTTCCCTCCTTCCCTCTCTCTGCTCTCCCGTCCCCCCCTCCCCCCACTATGTCCTCATTACTAGGTCATTAATTGTCCTAATATCAAAATTGAGTACATAGGATTCAGGATTCTCTATTCATCTGATGCTTTACTAAGAAGAATGTATTCCACTTCCAACCAGGTTAATACAAAAGCCATAAAGTTTCCATCTTTTTGACGGCTGAATAGTATTCCATGGTGTACACATACCACAGTTTGTTAATCCATTCCTGGCTTAGTGAACATTTAGGCTATTTCCACAAGTTGACAATTGTAAATTGTGCTGTGATAAACAGTCTAGTGCAAGTGTACTTATGGTAAAAGGCTTTTTTTTCTTCTTAGTAGCTGCTCAGTAATGGGATTGTAGAATCAAATGGGAGGTCTAGCTTGAGTTCTTTGAGGGTTCTCCATATTTCCTTCCAAAAAGGTTGTATCCGTTTGCAGTCCCACCAGCAGTGTAAAAGTGTTCCCTTCCCTCCACATCCATGCCAGTATCTGCAGTTTTGAAATTTTGTGATGTGGGCCATTCTCACTGGGGTTAGATGATATCTCGGGGTGGTTTTGATTTGCATTTCTCTAATAAATAGGGATGATGAGCATTTTTCATATTTTGGCTAGCCATTCATCTGTCTTCTTTTAGAGAAGTTTCTATTCATCTCTCCTGCTCGGTGATATTAGAGATTGTTGGCTCTTTTTATGTTGATTAATTTGAGTTCTCTGTAGATACTAGTTATCAAGCTTTTGTTTATTCAAAATATACAAATATCCTTTCCCATTCTGTAGGTTGTCTATTTGCTTTGGTTATAGTCTCCTTAGCTGTACAGAGCTTTTCAGTTTAATTACCTCCCATTTGGTCATTTTTGTTATTGTAATTGCCATGTCTGAAGTTCTCCTTTTTAGTTGTGTCTTTTCCTGGTTTTGGTATCAGGGTGATGTTTGCTTTGTAGAATGCCTTGAGGAAGATTCCTTCCTTCTAAATTTTTAAGAATAATTTCTGCAGTATGGAAATAAGCTTTTCTTTGAAGGTTTGAGAGAATCCTGGTATAAAGCCATCCTGACCAGGGAAATTTTTGTTGGGACATTTTTTGTTTCTTTGATCTCAGTGCTTGAAATTGATCGTTCAGGAAGTCTATTTCTTCCTAAGTCTAGGGAGAGGTTGTGATTTCAAAGAGCCTCTAGAAAGTGTATTTAAAACATTAAATATTGTCAGAGTGATGATAGTTAAATAAAATAATTGATTTCTCCCTATTTTGTTGATTTATTAATGACTGATTTTGGTGATAAAACTATTTCAACATTTTTGTACAAATGCTTAATCTTTATTTTTCTTCTAGAAGACTTTTAGTATTTACATTTGGATATGTTAAGCCTACACACGTTATATGTGTGTGTGTATTTTTATCTGAAGAACAATTTTGAACTACAGAAGACTACATTAAAAGAGTCAGAAATTATGCAGAGTAGAACTAACTGCAATCCTAATAAGAGGATGAATAATGAATAATGACTTGGTCAGTCAATAGTATTTACTGAGTGCCTGGGGTTTTACTTAAAACATAGGAGAGTCATTAGGAGAATCTAGTAATCATAAATAATGACATCAATCCACATACCCTATATCAATAATTTACAAATTAGTGCCAGCACAAAGCCATATAAATTTAAGGGTGATTTTTCTCATCTTTGATTCAGTTAAATACATACACTATCTTTAATTAAAAATAACAATAAAATTATAATAAAAAAGCCACTGTACTATTTCCATAAAATACTTAGAGAAGCAACAAATCTGAACATTTGCACATAAATAACACCATCTACATGTATTTACATATGATATTCCCTGACTTTTTCATAGCATGTAAATAATTATAAATCTTATCAGACGACTTGTTGATTTATTTTTTTTCTTTGCCACAACAGGTCAAACATTTAAACAACTCTTATTTAGATCAAAACATTGATTTGCATTTGAAAAAAAGTTTTTATCTAAATTATTTCTAGAAAAACATGGTGTTCTGTGTTCATAATTGATAGTGTATTACTCACAATAATCTCTTGATTTTATTTAGTTGTTTGACAATAGTGACCCACTTCATGTTTATTATGACTATTCAAAGACTATGCACAAATGTATAAATGTATGTTGTAAGAAAGTTTGAAGCCAAGTAGAGCTTGGCAATTCTAGTGTAACAAAATGCTGAAATGAAAGTTTGGCTGCCTCGGTTTTGGTACACATCTAAAGATCCAACTACTTATGCTACTGAAAGGCAAGATCTCCAAAACAAGACTTGGTCAAAGACCACCTTTGTAATCTTTAACTGTGAACCCCAAAGAGGTTAGAGCGTGGGAGAGAGAAAGTGACTGTTCTGAGATGATTCTGGGAAGCTAATGAGGTGCTGGGACTGTTAACCTCTCCCATGCTCCATTGGGGGAAAATTAGGTAATTTAACTTCTCCTTGAGTATAGGAAAAGAAGACTCAGAAAGACCACTGCATAATGAATGTGTCTGGGTTTCTTGAAGCATGTTATGTGGGATGAACTTGTTTCTGAATCAGGCCTGAAAAACCTATGTTGCCTTTTTGGCTGACCTGATTATAGAAAGGTTTTAGATCCTTTTCCCTGAAAGGGAAAGGCCAGAAAAGAAAGAATTTAGAAATATGTCCATGGATGTGGAAAGATTAGGAAAATGAGATGTATTTGCATATATCAAGGACAGTTCAAGTGAAAGATCCCCAATAATTGGGTGGAGAATTATTTTCAGCATGCCAGGAAAGGGCTGCATAAAAGAAAGAGTTGATATAAACATTTGTCAGGCCAGTAAAGTACCATGATCACCACAAGAGTAGCGGTCAACTTCTTCTATGTAGAAGACTGAGAAAGCATAAAGAGAAGAGAGGAAATAGAATTTCAAGGCAGAGACAGAGGCAAAATTCCTCTCCTACTGCTGATAGTTCGCTAGAAATATGGCTGAACTGAATGAAGTTAGGTTTTTGTAGTGATTGCTCTAAGTATTAAAATATATATTTTCATTAATCACTAGATACTTCAGGTTAATTCTGGTGAAAATACACACTTTTGTCCATTATAGCCCTATTTTTTCCCTTCCTTGGTACTATTATTGCTATTCACACGTGCATATGTGTCTATATTGATCAAGTTTTTAATTGATCTTTGTTTCTCTATTATTCAACTGGCTAATTTTTATAGATTTAACTTGAAGTTCACTTATTCTTTTTTCTAGACAGAGGCAAAATTCCTCTCCAACTGCTGCTTAATATTTATATTTAAATACTTCTTATTTAGTATTTTTGAGTCTCTTTAGTGAATTTTATATTTGATTACATTTTTCTTTCTTTTTTTTCATTAAGTCATGTACACATAGATCATGAATACATTTATTCATATGAGGGGTACAATGTGTTGATATTTTTATACAGTCTGACATGGTTACATCAAACCAATCAAAATAGCTTTCACCTCATTTACTTAATTATTGCATTAAGAGATTTATGTTCTACACTTTGACTTTTGCAACTATAAATTTCTCATTTTATTCTTTGTTAGTTTCTATTCATTTATTGACATTCTTATATTTCATCATCTTCAAAATGTTTCTATATACAGAGGTAGCCAAAAATTGTATACACATTTTAAATCCATGCATTTTTTTGGAAGTTGAATTGAGAGTAACAAGTGTAGTTTGACATTCACTAAAAAAACAGCAGTAAGAAAATAAATGTTAGCATCACCATGTGATAGGCACTCATAGGACAGCCTTTTCTCTTAAAATGTGTATACATTTTTTGGCTACCTCTGTATATTCATAATAGCTATTTTGAAATATTGGCTAAACTAATACCTGGGCCCACTTGGATTGGACTCAGTTTCTGTTGCTTGCTTTATCTTTCTTCTAAGTATTGAACTCAGTTTCCCCTTTTCCCCATTTCTTTTCATGTTTTGTTAAAAATGAAAAGTTCAGAGAAAATATTTTAGCAACTCTAAATTCTGGTATATTTCTCCTGAAGGATTTTTAAACTTGTCTAGATTTAAACTGTGAATATGTCTTCCTCATGGTGTATAGTCATTGATGGATCTGCTTATGTTTTATTATTTTTACCTTACTCTGTTTGATTAACTTCTTAGTGGTCATACTTGTAACTACATAAAGAAATGATCAGCCAATTATCTGAATCAATGTTTTTGTCAGAGATAGGCACTCACCTAATCCATGAAGCAGTATTGCATTATTTGAAGTGGACTTGAGTTTATTATAAATGTATATTACAAACTTTAAAATAACACTCAAAAAAGTAAAAAAGGAAGTAAAACAGTTATGCTATAAAAGGAGAGGAAATTGAATCATTAAAAAATGCCCAATTAAAATCACAAAAGGCAGAAATAGAGTGAAGACAAAAATATGAATAAAGAACCAAGTCAGTGAATAAAATATACTCTATGGTGAAAACAGCTGGACTCATATGTACCTGAGCTTTGAAAATGTGACAGATCTAGCATGATAGCTCAGTGGGGGAATTAGAGACTCTTCAATAAAAAATTGAGGTAGTTGGACATGTATGTAGAAAATATGATACTAGATACCTACTTCATGAAGTAGGTAGTATTTGGAGGGCATGAATAGGTATAGAAATTAATCCCACTAATAGTAAATGGAAAATTTTAAACTTAGCTGAAGTTAATATGAATATATGTGTGTATTAGTCAGATTAAGCTGCCATAACAAAATACCATAGATTTAATAGCTTAAACAACAAATTTACTTCTCATAATTTTGCAAGCTAGTTCCAAATCAAAGTATAGGCCTATCTGGTTTCTTGTGACTGCCCTTTTCTTGAGTTGCAAGTAGCTATCTTCTTGCTGTGTCCCCACATGGTGAAGAGAAAGAGAGAGAGAAAAAATCTCTAGTTTCCTTCTCTAGAGGAATTAATCCCATTATGAGGGCTTCACCATCATGAATCATCTAAACCTAGTTGCCTACCAAAATCCCACTCCAACTAACATGATGGGTGGATACAGCTTCAAAATATGAATTTTGGGAGGATTTAACATTCATTCAGTAACTATTTCATTAGATTAATAAAAGCTTTATTATGATGTAAAATAGATATCATCCCTTAATTAAGAGTATAAATTGACTATATTAAATTAAAAGTCTTTCCTAATCTAGTAGAATGAGTGAAAACATAAAATTAGAATTCATCATATATTAAAATATGATCAAATAAACATAAACATAAATAAACACAAATTAAGTGCACAGTAAGACACCATTTCACACCCTAAAAATTAGCAATATTTAAAATGTCAGATATTGCCAATGTTTGCAAATAGTTGAAACAACAGTAATATTTTTTTTCTGCTGGTGCAAGTGTATATTGATAAAATGTTTAGAAATTGTTTGGACAAGTCCTAGCAGAACTGAACATGTTCTTGCTCTGTGAGTTGGGAACACCACTGTTAGGTAAGAATATTAAAGAGACTCTTGCACATGTATATCATGTGACATAGATAAACATATTTGTAAAGCAACATTACTCACTTAATAAAAAAGCAAACACAGAAACAAATAAATAGAAAACTGGAGAAGAACTCAAATATCCATTTACAATATAATTGATAAATTAGTTTATTCTTGCTATGAGAAACTGTAGAACAGTGAAATTGTATTAATGATAGGTATATGTATTTACATGGATGGATCCTAAAATATAATATAGAAAGGAAAAATAAAGTTACTGATGAGTATATAGTGTATGTTATTGCGTAACTTTATTTAGCACAGTAAATGTTAATAGTGTAATATTTGGAGGGCATGAATAGATGTTATATGCCCTCCAAAATGACAATGAGTGACTTACACAGAAGTTAGGACACTGGTTCCCTCTTGTTGGGCTTCTGCAGAAATTAAATGTTTTATATCTTTGCTTAGGTTTTCAATACACAGATGGTCATTTTTGGTTTTCATAAACTCCCTGTGTTAGTTTTCATCAACTCATTTTCTGTGTTTTTCCTCTCTCTTTTTCTCTTTCCTTGCTTTCCTTTTTCCCCCCTTCCTTTCTTTCAAAGGAGAAGTAATCTCATCTGTGAAGTGTGCTTTCATTACAAAGTAAATTAGAAAATACTGTGAAAAAAGCCAGATAAGTGGGAGTGTAAATATTCCAGTTTGGGTCAAGTGAATTTGAGCAGCCCAGGGAATACCCAGGTAGAAAGGATGCTAGAAAATTCATATGGCATGTCTGAAACTAGAGAAAAGACTAGGTACTATTAGTATGACTGAATATTTAAAATTATGAGATTAGTCATCATTTCTCAAGTTAAGGCAAGTGGAGTGAGAAAAATCAAAAATCATGCTGAAAATGAAGCATGATTGTGGAATCTTAACACATCAAAGGGCAAATACAAGAAAATAAACTTGTAAAACAGGCTGGGCATACATTTATTCTCAAAGAATTAGAGGGACATAATGCAATAAAAGTCGGCGGAGGAAACCATTTTAATTAGGAGAAGATTATTAACAGTATAATTATTTCCCAGGAAAAGTAAACAAATAACTGAAATATGACTGTGGGGTTGTATAATAAGGAACTCTAACAACCACCTTCATTGAGTCTGCTTCCCTCTGTCTTAGTCCGGAGGATGGGAGAATTAGATGTAGAATTGAGTATTAACAATTATTGAGCCACCCATTCAACAAATATTTCTTAAAAACTAAGGTAATGAATACTTAGAAAACTCCAAGTTTTTAAAAAAGATCTCTCCTTCATTGCTTTGCTTTTCTTCTTCAATGAAGTGTCAAAAATTGGTGAAAGGAAGAAAAATTAGCGTAAAAAAAAAAAAATTATAGAGTTATATTTGCAACAGGTACCCATACAAAACATTTTGGAGAAAGTGCCATTTGATTAAGACCTGTGCAGGGTGAGTCCTAAGACTATATCTAAGGGAAAAAAACTCCAGAATATTAAATAAGGTTCAGTTTTTCTGAGTTGGGGGTGTTTCACGCAGAAATGTGTGTGGTATATTCAAGGTATCATTTTCAGGCTAGCATGGCTGAAGTGGCGTGAACCCCAGACACAGAGATAGGAGGAGACTAAATTATGTGGTAGAGGACATGAAATGGTAATTCAGAGAAGAAAGTGGGGACCTGGTTGAACCCAGGTAGTTCAGCTCTACAGTCCCTATATTTAACCTCAGTGCCTTCAGTTCTGTGAAGCTTTTGCAAAGATTGAGGCCTGTGTACTTACACCGGGGTTGGTATTTATAGGTTGAAAGAAATCCCAGTGTGGCCCTGAGGGATATTTTAGTCCATGTTAGAAGTTAAATTCTGACTCTGGGCTCTGTTAGACCATCACTCTAGTCTTCCTTAGAGGTCAATTAAGAATTCTGAATAAACCAAATAGCACATTTCTCAGATGAGATTATATAAATATATATGACAATAACAACTACTATGGATAAAAAATAATAATAATTTCATTAGTTACTTATGGAGGAAATGGCTATTTACTTCATTAAAGCAAAGGCCATATACCCTTACAAGTTCACTCATAAATTATGAAGTCTTATGCTAAGAAAGATGAACTTTCTTATTTGTAATTTTGTATTCGTAATTCATATTGTATATTTGTTAGGGATAAGAATAGGGCTTGCCAGGGTTAGGCCTTACCAAGAACAAACCCAAACATCTCTTAGGCAAGTCAATAATAATGTTATACTAAAATAAGTTAAAATAGGTCTAAGGCTAAGACTAACAAAAGGTTTAGATTTAAATTTGATAAGGTAGGCTTATGCAAATACATATTCAAGTCATGTTTATGGTTATTTAAGAAACCAACAAAAATGTGGTAAGGATCTCAAGTATATAAAGCATCTACAATATGTGCAACCATTAATATACAGTTGTCACTTGTGTTTTTTTCTCAGATTCACATAAGATACCAGAGGAAAATGTTTAAATCCAGGAGATAACTGAACCCCATTTTTTTTTTACCAGCAGGCATTATTAGCACTTGCAATACTGTGTTATAGACAGTAACACAGTTATAACAATGCTGTGTTATAGACTGAAAGGTCATGTCCCTTTGAAGCCCATATGTTGAAAACCTCCCTTCTAGTGTGATGGTATTAAGACATGGGGCTTTGGAGAGGTAAGTAGGATTAGGTGAGAATATGATGGTGGCCTTCATGATTGAGATTAGTGCCCTTATAAAAATCACTTGAGGGTTTCTATTTCCTGTCTCCTCTCCACCATGTCAGGACACAGTGAGAACTCATGTGTCTGCAACCAGAAGAGAGCCCTCTCAAGAAGCGACCTGCTGGCACCTTGATCTTGAACTTTCAGCCTCCAGACTGTGAGAAATGAATATCTGTTGTTTGTTAGTTACCCAGTCTGTGGTAATTTGTTATAACAGTCTGCAACTAAGACATACACTTAAAGAACATTGTTTACTTTCAATCATGTACTTACGTATAGCCGATTTTTACTTTCAATCACGTACTTATCTATAGCCAATTTTTAATTTTCAATCATATACTTACCTATAGCCAATTTTTAATTTTCTTAAAGTTTAATAATTCAAACTTAAACATAACTTCCTTTTTTTTCTTGTTATATGTTAGTGTCAAAGAAGTCAAAAACATTTCTCCACACACTTTGAGCTTTCTTTAGGATTCATCTCATTTTTTTGTATATTTATTCATAATAAAACAAAGACACTGGATGTTAGGTTCTGTTTCTCTTGATTCTGTCCTTATAATGTTAAAAAAAAAAAATGGAGAAAAATGCCCCTTTCTCTTCCAGATGGTTTCTTGTTTAATGCACACATTTAATTATCTCAATAACTGTTTTGGGCAACCTGACTTCATCAACAGTAATAGACCTTTTATGATATCATGTCCTCCCATTCATAAAGTTTTTTATCCTTTTATTTAGGGCATCAGCATTATTAGGAAATATATTCTTTTTTTTTTAATAATTTTATTGAATCATAATTATGTACATTGGTGCAATCACAGGGCACGATTCATGTACATGCAGAAATATTTTGATCGTACTGTTACAGATATCCTTCATGGCATTTCCTTGATCACTATATAAAGACATTAATACTCTACCTTTAATAAGTTTCACCAGTACCCTGCTAAGATGCACCGTAGGTGCATTCCCACTAATTGCCCTCCCTCCACCCATCCTCCCCCGACCCCTCCCCTCCCTTTCCCGGTATTCCTGTGCTATAATTGGGTTTTAGCCTTCATATGAAAGCTATGAATTAGATTCATATTAGGGCTGAGTACATTGGATACTTTTTCTTCCATTCTTGAGAAACTTTGCTAAGAAGAATATGTTTTTAGGCACAGTACTTCACAGTAGGAACCTCACAGCAATTCCAGTGGGGAGGCTGCTACATTATTTCTATTTAGCTCTACCCCACATGTTTTTTTTTCAGTTGTTCTGGCCACCTCCAGTATATGGAGAGTAGTGCCCTACTCCTTGAGCCACAGGTGCTGCCCAACACCACATTTTTTAAAATTTTGCTTTCAATTTCAGCTGGCTTTCACTCATTTTAGTTTGAAGGTGTTTTTTTTTTTTTTGGTGGAGACAGGGTCTCACTCTGGTTCATTCTAGCTCATGCTGGTCTCGAACATCTGAGCTGAGGCAATCCACCCACCTCAGCCTCCCACAGCACTAGGACTACAGGCGTGAGCCACCATGCCTGGCCCCCACATTTTGTTGTAAGTATTTTGTTTGTAAGTATTTGCTGGTTGAGAAAATCTACAAGAAAAAGAAACCATTAGTGTAAATCTAGTAACTCTTGAAAATGAATTTGAATTAAACCCATCACTTCTCTGTATATTCAGGGAAGCGTAGCATAGGCACATAAAAGATGTCATCTACCGCACCTCAGGCTGGGGCTGAGCACAGAGAGCCTTAGTGCATCTTGCCACAGCTCCAAGTCTCTCAAAGGATCCCAGTCCACAGGCTGGGAACCCCAAAGAGCAATAACATACCAAATGCCTTGCAGATGGCACACTGGACAATCTGGAACATGCTTGATTTTGTCCTGTCTCTGGTGGCCTTGGCCTTGGATGGGGGACTCTTGGGGAGTAGCCTGTGAGGAAACGAACTGCAGAGAGGTTGCCCATGGTTGCCCTTCTAGCTCAGGAAAACCACACTATGGAGAACAGCAGAGCCCATGGCTAGTTTCTCCTTCCTGCTCTCCAATCTATACACTCCAGGAATGTTAATTTTCCCAGAATACAGTTCTGTTTTGGGTATTTTCCAATTCAAAGTGACCTCCAGTTCTGCGTAGCTGCTTATGGTTTCCAAAGCAAACTCAAACACCAACCCACCTGGTACTGGACAGGGTCTCTCTCTTGCTCAGGCTGGTCTCAAACTCCTAAGCTCAAGCAATCCATCTACCTCAGCCTTCTGGAGTGCTAGGATTACAGATGTGAGCCACCTTGCCCGGCCATTACAAAAGTTTTTAGATATACAAAAATCAAGAAACATAGAATCTACACAGATGGAAACAAATGAAACCTTCCCAGTAACACTGATAAGCTGGGCAAGTTGAAAGGACACTGTCAACTGTGCTTCTTAGAAGTGAAATAATGCACCATAACACACAGTCTGTCTCAAAACTTTCATAGTGACCTACATATAACCTTCACCATGTCCAGGAACTGTTCTAAGCATGTTATGCTTACTGAATGCATTTGGCTTCACAGTGACTCTGTGAGGGAGGTCTTGCTGCTGTAATTGTTTATAGAGGAGGAAATTGACGTGCAGAGAGGTTAAGCAGATTAGAGCAGTGTTCCCCAAACTTTTTGACACCAGGAACTGGTTTTATGGAAGACAGTTCTTCCATGGACAGGTGGGGAGGCCTTAGATTCTCATAAGAAACCGCAACCTAGTAGTTGGGGTTACAATGGGTGCAGTTTGCAATGGGTTCCTGTTCCTATGAGAATCTAATGCTGCCACTGATGTGACAGGAGTGGCCCTCAGGTGATGCCTGCAATGGGGAGCAGCTGTAAATGCAGACGAAGCTTTGCTCACTCACCTGCTGCTCCCCTCCTGCTGTGTAGCCTTGTTCCTAACAGGCTACACGGACTGTGCTGGTCTGGGTCCTGAGGCCGAGGGGTGGGGGTGCAGGCTTAGGTGGAAGAGTGAGAGTCAGGACTCGAACATCTAGGGTATACATGCATCCAGGGCTGGAACCACAGCATGCTACTTACCGCTTGCCCCTGGTAAACTCTCAGTGAATCCTACTAATATGCCTGTCTGTTTGGGGGTTTTCCACGCAAACAACAACAATAATAAACACTTTAGACATCAGCTAGCAAGCACATGGCTAATGCCCGAGTGAAGCAATGCAGGGTGTGTGGGGTCCGTGTGAGGGTGCATGTGGTTGTGTGTGTACGGGTGTGTGTGAGGAGGAGACTTTGAAGAGCAGTGCTCTCACAGAATGGAGTCCTCCAGCCCTTGGGATACTGCTGTGCTTCCTAAGGAGCAAGGAATCTCATGCATTTCAGGACTTGCCACCTCAGGGCACCCACAGAGAGGGCCCACAGGCTCCAAGGAGGCCCTAATAGGGAGTGGAGTGGGGTGCGGGTGGGGGTGGGGCCCAGGGCCAAGCCCAACAGAGAGTGTCAAATAACAGAACTGCCCCCTCCCCCGCCTCCACCCCCAGATTTGGGCTGAATCAAAGGGCCATTCAAGCCCCTCCCTTTCACAGGCCCAGGCCCCTGAGGCTGGGCTGCCAGCTCCAAGCAGCTTGTATCAGAAACCACAATATACTTGGCTTTAGTTTTACGCGTTTCTTTCCTGGTGCTGCAGAAAAAGGAATGAGAAGAATGAGAGGGAGAGTTCTTGGGAGACGGCCATTCTTTTTCCAGGCCGGTGAATGAGGTTAATCAGTGGAAAAATAAAACGATGCTGTGTGAAGGGTCTTTGGAAGGGCTACCAGGCCATGACAATTAAAAACAAATGAAAAGGCTGTATGGTCGTTGGCCTGAATGCCTCTCTCAGCCCTGAGGGGACCGTGTGGACCTCGCGCAGGGGAGGGAGGACGTGCTGCTCACTGGGCCTGGGAGGAGGGAGGCGCCCCTCATGCCGCTTTCTGAGTTGAGGCATGAGCTGCACAATGATGTCCCCAAAGCCATAGCCAGTGAGACACGTGAAAGGCACGCTTCTTTAGCGCTTTGCACAGTGTGGTGGGGAACGAAACAAACCCCGGTTTGGGGGCTTTCATGTCCGGCTGTCAGTTCCCTCTCTGTAAAATGAAATTGGGTTTTGACCAGTCCTCTCCTGAGTCCTCTCTGAAGCTGGACCAGATACGAGGGATGGAAATGGAAGAATGTGTTGAATACAGTAGCCCGAGTGGCCTCAGTCATCGGTGACCTCAGACCATTTCCAACACAACACTCAACTCAAGCCGGCCTGCTTCTGGAACTTTCTAATCCTCTCAACAATTCCAGGAGAACTTCAAGGTGGGAACCACTGTCTCCCCACGGCCTTGGCCCATGTTGCCGCCTTGTAGACGGTGTGGAAGGTTCCTGCCAGCCTTGTAGCATCGTGTTTATTCTCAAGGAGACAGAGGAAGGCCCGCAGCAATGCACCGTGTGGGAAGGAAGCCCTGGTGGTGCGCGGGGGCTGCTGAAGGTGGCTCTGTGGACGGTGCTGATGTGAGATCCACAGAGCCACAAATACAGGTGAGATTTTCCTTAAGATGCTGCAACAATTGCCCTGGTAAACTTCTTGTACCCCACAGTTGGGTCATGATACTTTGCCTATGTTTTCTAAAGCATCTCAATAAAATAATTGTTAGCATTATGGCCTGTTCCTCTACCCTCCAATGTCCTTTCTCTTGTCCTTTCCCTACGATTCCCACCGGTCCTGGCAGAGTCCCTGCCCTACAGAGGTGAATGTGTTTTCCAAAAATAGAAACAGCAGAATTTCCAGTTTCACACGTGTTCTTTCACAAACTTTCCACTCCTCAGCAGGAGGCAGAATCTATTTCTCCTCCCCTGAGACGCAGGGTGCTGGGAGGGAGAGGGACTCTGTGACTGCCTCCATAAAGGAAGGTTACCGCACCCTGCCTTCCAAGCCTAAGTTACAAAAAGCAATTAGGCTGCTGTTCTTTCCCTTGGGATGTTCACCCTTGAAACCAGCCCCTAGATTGTGAGGAGCCTTACACTAGCCCACCCAAAGAGCAAAATATGCCACCAGAATGACACAGCCAGCCTCAGCCACCAGGAGGAGTGGGGGGACCCTCAGGTGACCAGCCCTCTGCCGTCAAGTCGCCACAGATGTTGTGCAGCAGACACAGGGTATCCTCGGGGTGCCGTGTCCAATTCTTGACCCACAGAATCTGCAAGAAGGGTATATACCACTAAGGAGGGGGTACCTGTTAGGAATCCATAGTAGCTACAAGAATGGTCAATGACAGACACCAAATTCAGCAATGAATGTCTGGCCACGACCCTCTCAGATCCCTTGACCCAACTAGAAAGTGGAAAAGACAAGAGCTATTGTAGGAGATGGCGGGACATGTATCGTGTTTTACTAAAGTTTTAAGATGTAAATATATGTAAATATCTTCTATACTTTAGTAGAAAAGATTCTTTAAAAAATCAGTCCTGCCCGCACTTAAATGTTGACTGCAGCACCATTTGCAATCACAAAGATGGAGAATCAACCTAAGTGCCCATCGATTCATAAATGGATTAACAAAATGTGACACATATACCATGGTGTACTACTCAGCCATAAAAAGAAATGAATTAATGTTCTTTGCAGCAATATGGATGGAATTGGAGAGCATTATCTTAAGTGAAGTGTCTCAGGAATGGAAAAACAAACACCACGTGTGCTCTAATCATTCGGAACTAATGGTTGGGCACACACGAGAGAAGTTAAAAGTCACTGGAAATCAAGAAGAGGGAGAGGGAAGAAGCGAAGGGTAGAAACCTACCTAACAGCCGCAATGAACAGCATGTGGGTAACGCGGACACTAATAGGCCTGACTTAAGCATTATAAAAGTTATCTATGTAACAAAAGCATTTGTACCTTCTTAATATTTTGAAATTTAAAAATACCAGGGTCTATCCAGCTATAAAAAGAGATAGAGGAACCTTGAATGCACATTAGTAAGTGAACGAAGCTGATCTGAAAAGGCCACATACTGTATGATTTCAACTTCATGATGCCCTGGAAAAGGTTTCATAAAGATTTCTGTTGAACATCACCAGACCCATACCTGCCTTTTTCCATCCCTGATTTCCTTTACATGGGGCAGTCACTTCTCTCTCTTAAAGCTGTTGTTTTGGGTGGTGCCTGTGGCTCAGTGGGTAAGGAGCCGGCCCCATATACCAAGGGTGGCGGGTTCAAACCCAGCCCCAGCCAAACTGCAACAAAAAAATAGCCGGGCGTTGTGGCGGGCGCCTGCAGTCCCAGTTACTCGGGAGGCTGAGACAAGAGAATCGCCTAAGCCCAGGAGTTGGAGGTTGCTGTGAGCTGTGAAAGCACAGCACTTTACCAAGGGTGACAAAGTGAGACTCTGTCTCACACACACACAAAAATAAATAAAATTAAAAAAATAAAGCTGTCATTTTGGAAGTTTGACTCCGTATTTCTAAATGGTAGATTCATTTTCATTTTGTCATCTGTAAAATGGGCTTACCACATAATAAGGTTAGTATGAGCATTAAACGGAATTAATTCATAAAAAGTACTTGTCATTGGCTGGGGTGTGGTGGCTCACGCTTGTAATCCCAGCACTCTGGGAGTTCGAGGCAGGTAGATAGCTTGAGTTCAAAGTTTGAGACCTGCTTAAGCAAAAGTGAGACCCAGACCCCATCACTAAAAATAGAAAAAACTGGCTCGGTGCCTATAGCTCAGTGGCTAGGGCACTAGCCACATATGCTGGAGCTGGTGGGTTCGAATCCAGCCTGGGCCTGCCAAACAACGATGACAACTACAGCCAGAAAATAGCTGGGCATTGTAGCGGGTGCCTGTAGTCCCAGCTACTTGGGAGGCTCAGGCAAGAGAATTGCTTAAGCCCAAGAGTTTGAGGTTGCTGTGAGCTATGATGCGACAGCACTCAACCCAGGGCAACATAGTGAGACTTTGTCTCAAAAAATAATAATAATAAATAAAATAAAAATAGAAAAAATTGAGGCAAGAGGATTGCTTGAGCCTAAGAGTGTGAGGTTGCTGTGAACTATGATGCCATGACTCTTTACCTAGGATGACGGCTTGAGACTATGTCTCAAAACAAAAGTACTTGTCACTGTCAACATGTGTGCTGATTTTGCAGTTTTAGTTATTGTCTGTTGTCTTCCTACTATGAAAGAAGATGATTTGTCTCTGTTGCAACACCCCCTCATTCACACTCATGGCCCCCACATCTTCCTCTGCTGTCTGTCAATATATCTCTTCCCTAATTTTTTTTTTTTTTTTGCAGTTTTTGGCCAGGGCTGGGTTTGAACCCACCACCTCTGGCATATAGGGCTGGTGCCCTACTCCTTTGAGCCACAGGCTCCGCCCCCTGTCTTCCCTAAATTTTTAAGATCTATATTTCATATTGGCATAATTATGACTTTGTAAATACCTATAGCCCAGCCACATAGAATATTTATGATTACATTTTCTTTGTTTTTCGACTATTTGTTTTCACTGGAGTTTATTGTCTTGTTCTTTTTCTTGTTTGTTTTCTAGTTTTTTGTGTACAGGGTTGCTCCTTGCACATGGTTTCGTTGTCTGTTGGTTCAGTTACCTGTGGTCTGAAATGAAAATCTCTTCTACGTATGTTCTACCAGTGTAAACTTGGGTTTTGAAAGGCATCCTTCCTGGAGCTGTCCCTCCTTCTCTTATATTCTGGACCAGCTGCTCTTGAAGTCTACTGCACCATTCTACCCCTGGGATTCCTTTTATCCTCAACCTCAAAATTCCTTTCATTCCCCCTCTGTGTTAGATGCTCTCTTGTGTCGTCCCAAGAAATCCTTATTCTTGTCTTACACTTTCATTTTGGGTGATCACATCCTCCTCTAGCTTCTAGATCATAAATATCTATAAAATGACTTTAGCTTCATACATAATTGATGTTGGATTAGGTATAAAATTCTAAATTGAGGCCGGGCATGGTGGCTCAAGCCTGTAATCCTAGCACTCCGGGAGGCTGAAGCAGGTGGATTTCTTAAGCTCAGGAGTTCGAGAGCAGCCTGAGCAAGAGCGAGACTCTTGTCTCTAAAAACAATTGCCGTATGTCGTGGTGGGCACCTGTAGTCCCAGCTACTCAGGAGGCTGAGGCAAGAGAACCACTTGTGCCCAAGAGTTTGAGGTTGCTGTGAGCTATGACGCCACAGCACTCTACCCAGGGCAACAAAATGAGACTCTGTCTCAAATAAAAAAATTCTAAATTGAAAAATATTTTCCCCTTGGAAATTTGAAGGCCTTACTCTTCTTGCTTCCAATGTAACTGTTGAGAAATTTGATGTTTTACTTGTGAATGAGGCTTATTATCTCCTCTGTGGATGCATTAGAATCTTCCCTGTGTCCTTATAATTTTATAATTTTATGATGATGCATCTTGATATAGGAATTTCTAAATTCATTTTTCAGGGCACCCATTTTCTCAGTAATGAAAAGTCATGTCCTTTGTTCTGAGGAATTTTCTTGAATTAGTTTTTGAATAGCTTCAACCCCTCTATTTTTTCTGTTCTCTCTTTCTGGATCTCCTATTTTATTTGAATGTTATAATTCTCAGTCAGATCTTCAAATTTTCTTATTCGTTTCTTTTGGGCCATGATTTGTAGTTAGGATTTTTCTGTTTCTCTATCAATGTTTACTTGGTCTGCTGTGCTTCTCATAGTCAGCTGATGATTTTGATGCACAATTAGATGGGTTTTTGCAACATTTTTTGTCAGTTCTGCTAATTACTGGCTGCCCCGACCTCTGTTCATCAGTGGAATTTCCTCTCTCCTCAGAAAAACATTTGTCTGTTTTCTTCATGGCATGATCCCATAAACTTGAACTAACAAGTTCTTGATTTCACTTCCACTCTTGCCAAGTTCAACAAGAAATTTAATGTTTGTTCATTGCTCTGATTCAAACTCTGACATTCTTGTGGTGACACACAGAGACACAGAACAACAGCAATGAATGCCTCTCAGCAAGACACTGCCCCATGTTGACATGGACACATCTGTGAGACACTGATTCACCAAGGTTATGAAACCTTACCAAGCCGTTTGTGTAGTGCTGCCAGCGTAAGTGCATGGTGGCCAGTTCATGAACTCAATGGTCGCACCTTGTAGGTCTTGCTGTTGCCTAGAGGTTAAGCACACTGCTTCTGAAGATAGATGGCTCTGGGTTCAGTACCTGCATCTGAGTCAACTTGTGCAGACAAGGCTTTTGGTTTCTTCTACAGTCACAGAGGAGAGTTGAAGTGAGTGAGGGCTTGTGAATCCACATTTATTTATTTAAGTGCTTGTTTGTTTATTTAGCAAGCATGTATTAGCGAGCAAGTGCAGAGCCATTTCTGTAACCTGGTCTTTAAGGCTAAATGAAGGCCCTGATCTCTGTCCCTTGAGATGCTTCATTTACCATCTTGAATGACAATGACATTGAAAACAAACACATCAAACCTCAGACCCAGGATTCTGTTACCTTGACAGCTGGCATTGGAGGGAGATCGAGGTGGGATCCTCTGGATCATGGCTATACGTAGAACCAGTTTACTCTTAGGGTGAAGACCTACCTCTAAAATGTTTTAGCCAGGTTCGGTGCCTGTGGCTCAATGGGCTAAGGCGCCAGCCACGTACACCTGAGCTGGTGGGTTCAAATCCAACCCCAGGGCCCGCCAAACAACATGACGTTTGCAACCAAAAAATGGCCGGGTGTTGTGGCGGGTGCCTGTAGTCCCAGCTACTTGGGAGGCGGAGGCAAGAGACTCGCTTGAGCCTAGGAATTTGAGGTTGTTGTGAGCTGGGATGCCACGGCACTCTACCCAGGGTGACAGCTTGAGGCTGTCTCAAAAAAAAAAAAAAAATATATATATATATAAAATTAAAATAAATAAATAAATAAAATGTTTTAGCCAGTGCCTGTAGCTCAGCAGCTAGGGTGCCAGCCATATACACCGGAGCTAGCAGGTTCGAATCCAGCCCGGGCCTGCCAAACAACAATGACAACTACAAGCAAAAAATAGCTGGGCATTGTGGTGAGTGCTATAGTCCCAGCTACTTGGGAGGCTGAGGCAAGAGAATTGCTTAAGCCCAAGAGTCTAAGATTGCTGTGAACTGAGACACCATAGCACTCTACCCAGGGTGACAGCTTGAGACTCTGTCTCAAAAAATAAATAAATAAAATGTTTTAGCCAAGCCACACATCTTAAACACCCTTAATCACTCCCACTACAACCCATTTCTAAAATCTCTCATGCTATTTAACAAGCCACTATAATCACAAGCAGAAACCTGTTTCTGACATTTCTGACATTCTCTATGCTGATTGGCAGCACAGTAGCTGTTGATCAACAAACAAATAGTGGAAGCATGTGTAGAGCTGCCTGAAGCCCAGGCTTCCTGAGTAGAAGGCTCTACAACCGCCTGGGTTAGACTTCTTGCTTAGAATTGACCACCTGGGTCGGGCGTGCTGTTGCACATCTGTAGCCCCAGTTACTCAGGAGGCCAAGGTGGGAGGATGATTGAGCACAGGCGTTTGGAGGCCAGCCTGGGCAAGAGTGAGACCCCTGTCTCAAAGGAAAGGAAGAAGGGGAGGGGAGAGAAGGGAAAGGAAAGAAAGGGAAGAAGGAAGCAAGAGAAAAGGGAAGGGAAGGATGAATGAGTGATCTGTTTTGGTTAAGACTGTAGCTTAACTAAAGTAACACACATGTTATCACACTGTACATACAGTAGTATTTTTTTTTTTTTGAGACAAGAGTCTCACTATGTTGCCCTTGGTAGAGTGCTGTGGCATCACAGCTCACAGCAACCTCAAACTCTTGGGCTTAAGCAATTCTCTTGCCTCAGGCTCCCAAATAGCTGGGACTACAGGCGCCAGCCACAACGCTTGGCTATTTTTTGTTGCATTTGTCACTGTTGTTTAGTTGGCTTGGGCTGGGTTTGAACCCTCCACCTGTGGTGTACGTGGAGGTACACTGTGCCGTAACACTGTGCTATGGGTGCTGAGCCTATACAGAAGGTTTTTTTTTTTTTTTGAGATAGAGTCCCACTATGTTGCCCTTGGTACAGTGCTGTGGCATCACAGCTCACAGGAACCTCCAACTCTAGGGCTTAAGCCATCCTCTTGTCTCAGCCTCCTAAGTAGCTGGGACTACAGGTGCTTGCCACAACGCCTGGCTGTTTTTTGTTGCAGTTGTCATTGTTGTTTTATCTGGCTCTGGCTGGGTTTGAACCCGCCAACTTCGCTGTATGTGGCCAGCACTCTAACCGCTGTGGTATGGGTGCCGAGCCACCATACAGAAGTTCTTAAAAGTAAATTGGAGACATTGGAACAATCATCTCTGCCACATCCTCATTAATAATCTGGACAAGTTATTCAACATTTCTGTGCCTTAGTTTCTTCATTTGTCTATACACAGATTGTTGCATGAATAAAATAAAATAACGTCCCTGAAGTACTTAGAATTGTGCCTGATATACCAAAACATCTAATAAATTGTAGCTTTTATCATTAGCTATGTAGTGCATACCGTAGCTTGCCTCTTAGAAAGCCTTGGCCGTCTGTCCAAGTTTGGTAAAAATGGAGAGAGAAAACCGAGACCCACCCCGATGTGCTGTGTGATTGCACACGGGGGACTGGGCTGCCCCCGTGCAAAGGCAGGTCCTGGGATTGCACACTGGGAAAATTGGTTTCCGTTGGTATTCTCAGGGTAACTCATAATAATCAAGCTTATTAGAGATTGATGTATAAATCAGACTTTTAATTTATAGACCATCATGAGAAATTTAGTTACCGAGTGTATCGGATATTTGAGTCCCTAGGAGTAAGTGATGGCATCTTTAGGATAGATTCGTTTTATGTAACAGATACATTCCTGAAGACCGTGTTATTTAAAACTTATGTAATTCAAGGCCATTTTTCCCACATTAATAAATTTAAAGTATGGAGGAGTCTTTTCCAAAGTACATAAATCTATACCCTTTGGTATGTAACTGCCTTTTAATGGTGCTTTTCATTTCTTCAGCATGATCTCTGATGTTTTGTAGTAGAAATCAGTCTACTAAATTATAAGGATATCACATGATAATGGCTATTAGGTCTTCTGCAGAGCCTTTTATATGACGTCTAAAGCATGAAATAAATGCATTACTTCTGGTGCTTTTCTGCACCATCATATTATGAATGCTCACATGACATGGTCAGAGGATATTTAAAAGGAATTTTAGGGGAGGCCCCTGTGGCTCAGTGAGTAGGGCGCCTGCCCCATATACTGAGGGTGGCGAGTTCAAACCTGACTGGCCAAATTGCAGCAAAAAATAGCTGGGCATTATGACAGGCACCTGTAGTCCCAGCTACTCGGGAGGCTGAGGCAAGAGAATCACCCAAGCCCGGGAGTTGGAGGTTGCTGTGAGCTGTGTGACACCACAGTACTCTAGTGAGGGTGATAAAGAGACTGTCTCTACAAAAAAAAAAAAAAAAAAAGAATTTTAAATTATAGTAACAGCTCAATTGTTACCTAGATTACTTGAAGTTCTCAGTCATGGGAATAGCATTACAGTTCATGAGATATTGGCAAAAGGAACAGGGGATTCCTATTTTAGAACTGAATGGGGCCCAATTTTGGGGATTTGCACAATTTCTTATGTGGAGCACAAAATGAGACTTTATAAATGTACTTTATGACTTAATTCCCATTAAATTACCTTAAATTCACTTAAAATACCTCTGTGCAGTACTGATATATTATTACCCTTTAGATATTTTCCTTTCCCAGGAGGGTAGTGTAGTAGAAAGACTTTGGCTTTGGGGCCACCAGGGAAAGCTGTACCTAGTTTTGTATTTTGTCACTTATTAGCTGTGTGGGACTTATTTTCCTTATTCATGAAGTGGTAATTATACATGCTTGTCCTAAAGGATGATTCTGAAGATGAATGATAATATCCATCATTCATTAGGGAACTTACTATAGGCCACCCAACTTATATATGTTCTTGTATTAATTATACAGAAATTCCATGAAATAGAAATTATTATTCCAGGGAGAAAATAGGACTAATGGAAGTTAAGCAACATGACCAAAGTGTAATAGCTAATAAACCGCAGAACTGAGATTGGCACTTAGCAGTGAAGTGACCGCCAATTAAGACACATTCTTCTTTTTTCCTTGGGGGAGTTGATCTACTCTGGTTATTCATATTGTCAGAGTTTTTCTGTTGATTCCACCTCATGATTATTTTTCACTGTTGCCTATGACTGTCCTCAGAGTTGGGGAGGTGTCTCTCCCAGATCAGACCCTGGCAGATTCACTCTGTTGTTACTGAATCTTTGTAGAGAGTGACCCTGTGTCTCTAATGATTTCTCAAACCCCGCAGGTTGGGGAGCTTAAATCCTCCTCAGCCTGCTTAGAAGACACTTTAAATTGCTAACCTGTGCTAAGCAGAAGTTTTCCCAGGAAAGTGCTGTGGCTGGGATCACTCCTTAAATGGCTCTCCACTTACCCAATGTGCCAAAACCTGTCTCACCCTATGCCCCTGAGGGCTAAGGCTGTGAGGCATCTCAGTCCCTGCCTTTAGGCTGCTCAGTCACTAGATTACTTGCTCCTGCCCAATGCTTGTTCTGCGACCCTGAGGGTGGAGCTTGCCAGGGCAATTCTCCCGCAATGGCTCCACACAGTCCACCACCAAACACTGGCAGCTCTGTCTGGCTCAGTGGTCCAGTCTGGGGCCCCAGACAACACTCAAAAACCCCCACACTCCTGCCCAAGTTCTCCCAAGGCAGTTCAACTGAGTACCAAGTCCAAAAGAAACCCAAATAGCTCACAGGCAAGGCCTTTTCAGCCTGCAGTCCCACTGTTTTGCCTCACCCACAGCTGCCAACAGGATCAGACCAGATGAACAGACACAACCACTTGCCCAATCTCTGCCGCTTTTGCCTTCCTCAGGTGTCCAGAAGCCTCACGCTGTCTCCCTGTGTCTCCAAAGGGAAGTTTCTGGGCAGATCCTACCTGCCAGAGATGCCTGAAGTCCTCTCTCTCCAGTCTCACTGTGCCCAGCCACAAGGAAGCTGTTACTCGGCCGCCATCTTGCTCCACCCTGCCACTGATTCTTATATGTTGATTTTTATACTGCACTGTTACTCCATTAGCTCTAACAGTTTTTTGGTGTCATCTTTAGGGTTTTCTACATAAGGAATCATGTCATCTAGAAACAGATAATTGAACTTCTTCCTTTCCAACCTAGACTACTTTTTCCTTTTCTTTTCTGACTGTTCTTGCTGCACTTCCAGTCTGTTAAACAAAAGTAATAGTAAGAGTGGACATCCTTGCCTTATGTGAAATCTTACAGGAAAAACTTCTTGTTTTCCCCGTTAATCACAATACTAGCTGTGGGCTTTTCATAAATGACCCTTATGTTGAGGAAATTTCTTCCTGTTACTATTTTCTTAAGGATTTTTATCATGAATTAAAGTTGAACTGTCAAATGTATATTTTTACATTAATTGATATGATCATGGGGTATTTTCGTTTTGTTTTGTTTTGTTTTGTTTTGAGACAGAGTCTCACTATGTCGCCCTTAGTAGAGTGCCATGGTGTCACAGCTCACAACAACCTCAAAATCTTGGACTTAAGTGATTCACTTGCCTTAGCCTCCAAAGTGAATGGGACTACAGTCACCCCCCAAAACACCTGGCTATTTTATTTTTGTAGTAGTCATTGTTATTTAGCTGGCCCAGCCCAGGTTCAAACCTGCCATCCTCGGTGTATGTGGCTGGCACCATAACCACCGTGCTACAGGCGCTGAGCCATGATCACGGGATTTTTATCTTTCATTCTGTTAATGTGGTATGTCACAATGACTGATTTCCATATGTTAAAATAGCCTTGCATCCCAGGCATGAATCCTTCCTGGTCATGATGTATAATCTTTTTGATGTGTTAAATTCAATTTGCTAGTATTTTATTAAGAGTTTTTGCATCTATGTTCATCAAAGCTACTGTCCCACAATTTTCTTTTCTGGTGTCCATCTTTGGAATTGGAGTAATACTGGCCTGGTAAAATTAGTTTACAAATTTTCCCCCTACTTCTATTTTTCTTTTTTTCTTTTCTGGCAGTTTTTAGCTGGGGCCAGGCTTAAACCCGCCACCCCCAGTATATGGGGCCATGCCCTACTCCTTGAGTCACAGGCGCCGCCCCTCCCTACTTCTATTTTTTGAAGAGGTTAGGAAGAATTGATATTAATTCGTCTTTGAGTGTGTGGCAGAATTCAGTCAGGAAGTCATTTTTTCCTATAGGGGTATCGAACCTGCAGGCTACCTGCTAACTTTGTGAGAACTTTTTTTGTTTATCTGTAGTGTTGAATATCGTTAAAAGTATGCACAGACTTATGTGTGTGTGTGTGTGTGTGTGCTTTTATTGCTGTAAGTTTTCTCATAATACTACTTTTGCTGTATCCTGTCAGTTTTAAGTTGTGTTTTCATTTTCTTATATCTTGAGATATTTTTTAAGCTCCTTAATTTTCTGTTTGACCCAATGGTTATTGAAGAGTATCATTTTTAATTTCCACATATTTTTTAATTTTCCTATTTTCTTACTAATTTCTTATTATTAATTTCTTGTCTTACTCTACTGTAGTCATAAAAGACACTTCACAAAATTTAGGACTTATAAAATCTAAGACTTGTTTTGAAGCCTAACATGTGATTCATCCAGGAGAATATTTCATGGATATTAAGAAGAATGTTTATTATTTTGCCGTTGGATGAAAAGTTCTATATATGTCTATTAGGTTCAGTTTTGTTTTTTTGTTTTTTTTTTACGAGGTAGTTAAATGCCACTGTTTATTGATTTTTCTGTCTGGATGTTCTATATATTATTGAAAATGTGATATTGAAGTATATTATTATATTGCTTAATTTCTCCTTTCAGACCTGTCAATTTTTATAGACTTAAGTGTACTAATGTTGAGTAGACAAATATTTACAATTGTTATATATTCCTATTGACTTAGTTTTTGTCATTATGTAATAACCTTCTTTGTATCTAGAGACAATTTTTGACTTAAAGTCTACATTGTCTTATATGAGTGTAGCCATCCCTGCTTTCACTTGGTTACTACTGGCGTGGAATATTTTTTCCATCCTTTGAATTTCAGCATATGTGTGTGCTTAAATCTAAAGAAGTTCTTATAGAGAGTGTGCAGTTAGATCTTGGGGTTTTTTAATCTTCTCAACCACTTTATAGCTTTTTATTGTGGAATTCAGTTCACTTGCATTTAAGGCAATTATTAATTAAGGGTAGGATTTACTATTGCCATTTTGTCATTTTCTGTTTCACTTCTAGTTCTTTTATCTTTTTCTCTCTTGGTGTCTTCCATTTTCATGGGTTGGATTTTTTTGTCTTACTATATTTTGATACCTTTCTCCTTTTCTTTTTTGTAGCTTCTGTAAGTATTTGATTAGGGATTTCTAAGGGTCTTGGATAAAATATCATACAGTAATAAGTATCTTATAATCTATTTTAAGCTGACAACAAAGCTAATAAAGTAGCAAATATGTTGGGTGAATAAGTCTAGAGATCTAATTATAATATGAGGGTTATATGTAATAATATTGTACTATACTTGGTATTTCTGCTGAAAGAATAATTTTAGGTGTTCCTTCCACAAAGAAAAAAAAAATGAAAAACTATGTGAGATGATATGTTCATTTTCTTGATTAAAATAAACTTTTTACTATACATATGGCAAAATACCATGTTATATACCTTAAATACATACAATAAAATCTTTTTAAAACCTTGAAGCAAATGAAAATGGAAACAACCTATACACATTTATGGGATGCAGCAAAGGCTAAGGAAATTGTCATATTCTATTTTCTATTGCCATGACTGAATATCACAGGCTGGGAATTTATACTGAAAAGAAGTTAATTTAGCTTACAGTTCTGGAGGCTGTGAAGTCCAAGATGCTGGCATCTATCTGCAAGAATAAAACTTCTACCACATTCCATGGTAGAAGGGTATAAGGCAGAAGCAAGTGCATAAGACAGAGAAAACAAAGAATTTTTTTTCTTTTTTGACAAGCTACTCTTTCAATAACTGGCCCACTTTTGTGATATGGCATTAATCCATTCATGAGGGCAGAGCCCTCAGAATTTAATCACCTTTTCTTAGGTCCCACCTCCCAACACTGTTGCATTGGGGATTGAGTTTCCAGCACATGAATACTGGGGGACACACTCAAACTATAACATTCTAGTCCCACACCCAAAATGCATGTTCTTCTCACAATGAAAATGCATTCATTCCATCCCAATGATCTCAAAAGCCTTGACTTGTTCCAGCATCAACTCAAAAGTCCAAAGTGCCGAGTTTCATCTGAATCAGATATGGATGAGACTCGAGGCATGATTCATCCTAAGGAAAACTCCTCCAGCTGTGAACCTCTGATATCAAAACATATGCTATTTCTCAGAAACTCTTAACTCTCAGTCAATTGTGAATAAGCTTAAGGAGTACTTTTCAAAAAAAGTTAAAACCATAGCCCTCTTTTGAACATAAAGTGAAGAAATATTAAAGATTTTCTTAAACTCATTGTTTTTTAATTTCAGATTAATATAAAGGTACACACAATTAGGTTACATTGTTTGCATTTGTTAGGTAAAGTCCAAGTTGTAGTTGAGTCTTTCACCTAGAAAGTGTGCCATATACCCCTACATTGTTCCTGTTAAGTGAATTAAGATGTTACAACCAAATCAAAGAAGAATCCAGAGAACTGACATTTATTGATCTAGAATATTGACTTGAATTTCCAAATGGCTACTATCACAGTAGCAGAGAGAAGTCTCTTGAATGTATATAGCCAAGAATGACTTTGCATTGCTATCAGTAATCTACAACTTAAAAGTTGTGAAATAACTCATTCTCAATAAAAGAAGTAAAACATCCTGTAATGGCTTACATTTGTCTCAACTTGATTGAGCCATGAGATGTAAGACATTCGGTCATACATCATTTTGAGTGTGTCTATAAGAGTGTATTGAGGTGAATCAACATTTTAATGAGTAGACTAAGTAAAGCAGATTACTGTCCCTTTTGAGAAAAATATTCATCCATTCAGTTAAAAGCCTGAATACAACCAAAATGCAGAGTAAGAGAAACTCCTCCAGCCTGACTGCCTTTGAGCTGAGATATCAGTCTTCTTCTGTATTCAGGCTCAAAAATGAAACAGCAAGTCATCTTGGCTCTTAACTCTGGTTCTCAGACCTTTGTACTCAGACTGGAACTACACCATTGGCTCTCCTGAGTCTCCACTTGCTGAATAGATCTTGGAACTTCTTAACCTCCATATTATGTGAACCAATTTCATATAATTTATTAATATAAATCTCTGTGAACATATGTGTATGAATACATATACATGAGTATATCTCCTATTGGTTCTGTTTCTCTGGAGAATACTGACTAATAAGATTTCAGTATCAAGAGTGGTTCTAGAGAAAGGGAATTTTAAGTATAAATTTCTGGAATTGGCTCTTTAACATTAGATTTAAGGACACTAATTACCATTTCAAGCAGTAAAGCAAGCACTGATCATCTATGATGTAATCTTATAGTTAGAGATATACAAAACATCACTATTGGCTATCTTTATCAACTACTTATAAGAAACAATAATCTGGGTGACTATATACATGGAATTTTCTAACATTTTTAGCAAACTAAGAAACATAATGAGCTGACTTGTTTACCCTAATGTCACTGGAAAAAGAGCAGAAAGAAAAGGATAAGCTTAAGGATTCACATTCTCAGCTCAAGCACTGAATAAATAACGTGAATACTTCTATGCGTTCCTTGGAGGGAAGGCCCTTATCTCTTATAGTCACAAAGCTGAGATTGCTGAAAATCAAACCCAGAATCACATCCTGTGACCTGCTGAATTACAAGGCAAGTTGAGCTCCCAGCCTCTAAGATATCTAAAGTTGCAATGAGGGCATTAATAGTTGGAATGAGGAAGTAAGAAAAATCCTTATGTAGTTGGGAGACGTGAGCTCCTAAATTTTCTTTTAAATTTTATTTGTTTTTTTGTTAAATCATAACTGTGTAAATACTTGAGCTCCTAAATTTTGATGAGTCTTCTTTACCAATGGTAATAGCCTCTCCACCCCTAGTAGGAGTGACCTCTTCATTCCCTATCTGAGTGGATCAATCCTAAACTGTCCCCCAAATTCTTTTTTGTTGTTGTTTATTTTTATTTTTTTTTATTAAATCATAGCTGTGTACATTAATGCAATCATGGGGTACAATGTGCTGGTTATATATACAATTTGAAATATTTTCATCAAACTAGTTATCAGCCTTCATGGCATTTTCTTAGTTATTATGTTAAGACATTTATACTCTACACCTAGTAAATTTCACATGTACCCTTGTAAGATGCACCATAGGTGCAGTGCTACCAATTACCCTCCCTCCACCCATCGTCCCCTCCCCTCTCTCTCCCTACTTATTTTCTTATTATTATCTTTATCATTGAATCATAGCTGTGTACAATAGTGTAATCAAGGGGTACAATGTGCTGGCTTAAAATACAATTTTCCCTGCTTCCTTTTTTTTTTCTTTATTGATTCATAGCTGTGTACATTAGTTCAATCATGGGGTACAGTGTGCGGGTTTCACATGCAATCTGAGATATTTTTATCAACCTGATTGACATAACATTCATGAGATTTTCTCGTTTACTATGTGAAAACATTTTTGATCTGTATTTAGAAGTTTTCTCCTGACCCTTTGAATATGTATCACACATGTGCTCTCACCCTTTGTCCTATCTCCCCCCACCCTCCCCCTCCCCTTCTCTCCCTCTCTCCTTTCCCCGTCTTCCCGTGCAATAAACGAGTTGTAGCCTTCACTTGAACGATAAAGAATTTGTCTCAGATTAGGGGTTTATACATTGGATACTTTTTCTTCCATTCTAGAGATACTATGCTAAGGAGAACATGTTCCAGCTCCATCCATGTAAATATGAAAGAGGAAAAGTCACCATCTTTCTTTAAGGCTGCATTATATTCCATGGTATACATGTACCACAATTTATTAATCCATTCGTGTATCAATGGGCTCTTGGGCTTCTTCCATGACTTAGCAATTATGAATTGGGCTGCAATAAACAATCTGGTACAGATATCTTT
>CAUYON010011285.1:0-25310 GCA_963573935.1 Arctocebus calabarensis
AGTCCCAGCTACTCAGGAGGCTGAGGCAAGAGAATCGCTTAAGCCCAAGAGCTGGAGGTTGCTGTGAGCAGTGTGACGCCACGGCACTCTACCCAGGGCGATAAAGTGAGACTCTGTCTCTACAAAAAAAAAAAAAAAAATAATTGATTAGTTGCAAAATTTGAAGCTCTGTCAGACCAAGGAGGTATGTTTACAGAGCTTAGTTTCTTTTTTAACTGATTAAACCTACTAATTGAACAAACACATTCATTCAGTAGACATTCATTGTGCATCCATTACACATTAGATTTAGAAGAAATATTTTTTTTTGTAGAGACAGAGTTTCACTTTATCGCCCTCGGTAGAGTGCCGTGGTGTCATATAGCTCACAGCAACCTCCAACTCCTGGGCTTAGGTGATTCGCTTGCCTCAGCCTTCCAAGTAGCTGGGACTACAGGCGCCTGCCACAACACCTGGCTATTTTTCTGTTTTTGCAGTTTGACCAAGGCCAGGTTTGAACCCGCCACCTTTGGTATATGGGCTGGCGCCCTACTTGATGAGCCACAGGCGCCACCCTAGAAGAGATATTTTGACATAAGGATAACACTGGAAATGTCTAGCTGCAATGTGTAGATATATATAACATATATATATGTTTATATATATCATATATATATATATTTAGTTATATGCTGGTAAAAGTGGAAGTTTATTTTATAACCTGAAGTAATCATTCATTTGATTTTTATAACTATCCATTTCAATTTTGCCTCATTCTTAATTTTGTTATTGGGCACTTAATCGTTTTTGTTTGAAAACTTAACCACTGATGGTTTTGTTTTGTTTTGTTTGAGACAGAGCCTCAAGCTGTCACCCTGGATAGAGTGCCATGACATCACAGCTCACAGCAACCTCCAATTCCTGGGCTCAAGCAGGTCTCTTGCCTCCGTCTCCCAAGTAGCTGGGACTACAGGCGCCTGCCACAACGCCTGGCCATTTTTTGGTTGCAGCCGTCATTGTTTTTTGTCGGGCCCAGGCTGGATTTGAACCCACCAGCTCAGGTGTATGTGGCTGGTGCCTTAGCCCGTTGAGCCACAGGCACCGAGCCTCTATCTGACAGTCTTATTTGACAATATCCAAGATGAAATGTTTGCTCCTTTGGAGCCTGTTGTAGGTGACATTTTGTTCTTTTAATATTAATTCACATTAATTAAATTGTGATTTAATAAAGGAGGTTTGATCCCAGAACTTTAATTAGTAGACATTTATTCTTAAGAGAATTGCTACCATCATGGATCAAAGAAGATGAACATGAAAGTAAGATCCTAAGACATTTTGGTTAATTGATAATTTGATACTTTTCTTTAGTTCACCTTAGTTGTTCTTTGTTCTTTAAACAAAGCCAGCTACAAACAGATTATTATTAGGTTAATAAAAATATGTCCTTTCATATAGTTTTAAAAAGTCAGCTGATCTTTAAAAAGTTTAATTTTAATAATCCCCAGTTCAATGAATTTAAAAGTATTCCTCAGTCTGAAGGATATTTTTAGAGGCAGAAAGAAAGGAAATTGTGCCCCTGCCACGGAGATGGGTGTCTGAAAAGACAAAGTCTGTGGCGAGATGAGTCGTCAATCACTCTTCAAGGTCTAATTTTTCTTATCGGATTTTCTTCTTTTGACCTGGTGACATATTCAGTGAAGGATCATGATTTTATACAATTAATTCCATGACTATAAAATACAGAAAAAAGAGAGGTTATTCAAACCCGAGAGACTTCTGAGTTCTAGTAAAATCGTTAAGAAGAAACTAATGTGATAATAAAATGAAAAGCAATTCAAAACTTATCAGCCTAATAAAGAATATTGCGAAATATCTTACAGTAATAAAAACCTTTGAAAATGAAACAAAGGAGAAGAAAGCCCCATCAGCTTGGATTAACAGTCTGTTATGATGGGGTTGGCCTTCATTAAATCAGCCATGGTATCTTCAGGGGATATTTAATTACCGAGTGATTTGTAGCCAAGTTCACGGGAGAGTTGTAGAGGGAATGGAAAGTGTTTAGACATAGACACCACACACTTGAAGTCCAGCCAAACATTATCATTTGGTACACACCTGTCTCTTCCTCGATCCAGGTGAAGGCAACTCTTTCCTTGGCAAGGAAGTAACTGAAATGACACCATAATGCCAAGAAGCACGAAGTACTTCATCTTCTAGAGATGAAGGGAATTGGATTAAGAAATACTTGTGGCAGATGGCAACGTGTACAGGTCTTTCACTGTCCATTTTTACAGCGCTGAAGGGAAGAGAGAATTAGGTATTTGAGACTGGGACTGTCATTCCTTACTACAGAAGAAAGGCTACTTGCTGTCAGCTGACACGTACCATTCTACCTTGTTTCCGCACGGGATTAGAGAACGCACAAAGTTTAGGTTTCACAATCGCCAGAAATCACAGGGTGAACCCTCGAGCCAAAGTCAAGTAATCAGAATCCAGAAATGCCAGGTGCTCGCCTCCGTGCTCCTTCCAGACCCCTTTCAGCATCTTTCCACTCCCGCCTCTGTTTCCTTCACCCATCTTTCCTTTCCCAAGGCTCTCCTCCTCCCTGTACCTGCCCTTGAACTATTTCTGGACGGCCCAAGGAGTCTCAGAAATGCCATTGATTTCTGTTTTGAATTTCCCTTTCCACAAAAAAAAAAAAAATGCTTACAAGAGGTGTTATTTCCCATAATAATTTCTAGTAATTATAAAACTGTAATAGACTTTTTAAATTTTTTTGCAGTTTTTGACCGCGGCTGGGTTTGAGCCCTCCGTGCTCAGCTCTGTTTCGGTGCTGAGACAGCAGCCTTGATTCTTCTCCGCCAGCAGCCCCCTTTTAGGTTCTGCCAGGAGGGGGCGCTAGATGATGCCCGCGAGGCTGGGGAAGGAGGGAGGGACCAACTTCTTGCTGTCTGTTTGTGGTTATTGACTGACCCCAAAGGCCAGTGACAGGCCTCTGTGTTTCTGTAAAGAACACATGTTTCAGTAGCAGTGGTTGCTTTATGTTGTGTTTTTTTCCGCACCCAGCCTCCCTGGACCTTTCGGGAACACCCACATGTGCCACTCACATCCCCCTGCCCTCCTCCCCAAACCTCTGTCCCAGCTCTCCGGGCCTCTCCTTTCTGGGGCCTGGATTTAAAAATCCCACCCACTTCCCTTTGTTCCTCAGCCTAACGCGTTAGTTGTTTACTGTCTCTGAGAACCTCAGTGTCTCCTTTCTGCATGTTTTTAGATCACTAACATTTGGTTATCAACTTTTTCTATAAAATTCTGTTAAAACAGTGTGCGTGATTTCTGTTTCTGAGTAATGTAAGTCCTATAAGCAGTATTTACTATTATATTAAAATAATCATAAACATATACAGAATAGAACACAACATTTATTACATTTAGAAGATCAAAAAGAAGCTTCTTCAAAGGAGTTTCACTCTTCTTCATGTGTTGCCTTCTGGATACCTTCACTGTCCTCTGCTAGGGGAGTCTGTGGACTTTCCCTAGTGGGAAAGTTTGAGAAGCACAGGCTCAAGGAGTCATTCCTGAGGGCATACTAATTCAAGATAGGGGGCTGCCAGAGACTAATGCCTTCATTTAAAGAGAATGGCAGTTTGGCTGGGGAGATAACTTTTAGCAGCTCTCCATAAATTTTACCTGTAAGAAAGTCAGATTGTATATTCAGAGATTAAAAGTGTGTGGCTTTAAATGATGCTATTCATGTAATCATAATGCGATGGATTGGTATCAGAAGCACTGTATTCCTGGACTCAATAAAATGTGAATAGAAAGTTCCAGCTCAAGCTGAGTTGCCTACCCCATATGGACTGGGGGACTCATGCATGAATCAGAGCTTTAACCAGCCCTTGGAGATAGCAGAAGTCACAAGTTTTGATTCGAGCCAGAACTAAACTAGCAGCTGTGGTTCATTCTGTTCACTGATCAGTGGAGCTTCTGTTTCACATTGGAATACCCGTATGCATATGCTTGGCAGGTTGGCTGAGTCTTCTTTGAAGCTCCCAGAGAAGACATAACCATGGAGCATTGTCCTTCTGGAGCAAGCTCCCAATGTTCTTCTTGAAGTAAATAAGGCAAGAGAACTGGAAGAGAGGAAATTCATTTTTGAGAATGTGTCAAACATTATGTTGTTCATAATGTAGTTTCTTTTTTTTTTTTTGAGAAAGAGTCTCAATTTATCGCCCTTGGTAGAGTGTGGGGTGTCATAGCTCACAGCAATCTCCAACTCTTGGGTTTAAGTGATTCTCTTGCTTCAGCCTCCCCAGTAGCTGGTACTACAGGCACTGCCACAATGCCCAGCTATTTTTTTTGTTGCAGTTTGCCCAAGGCTAGGTTTGAACCCTCCACCCTCGGTATATGGGGCTGGCGCCCTACCCACTGAGCCTCAGGTGCAACCCCCTAATGCAGTTTCATATCAGGAGATAAATCGGCCTTGCATTTTTAAAGTCATGACACAGCAGTAACTAGATATAAATTGATACATAGTCTCTGTGTACTCCATAAAGAAGACCAGGGCATTATAGGTATGCTGTAGTCAAGAGCCAAGAAGGTCTTCAGTAATATTAATAGTAAGGTAAGATGTGTGGACTAGATCAGAATCAAAAAGGCTGCACAGGTGGGTTTGGGTCAGGCCCATGGAGGTTATAGATATAGGTGTAGCTTTCATGTTTTGTTAAAGAGTAAAATCATATTAATATGAATGACAGGATAGTCTTTATGGGAAAGGAACACCTAAAAGGGCAAGCTTAGCATTGCGTAGTAGCAAAGAGGACTGACCCTACACCTTTGCCCAATCTGTGGTCACAAATAGAAAGCACAGAGAGTCTGTTATGGGAAAACTATGTGAAAACATCAGGTCTCTTCATATTAGCTGGTGGATGCCTCCATAAGACACAGAAGTGCAGAATATATAACCCTGGCATGCTGGTTTCACAACACAGAGACACCCTTCTCTAGTTATTGGACATCATGGTTCACATCCTCTAAAAAAACCAAGCCTAGAGTTAATTCACCCGAGGAACAAAAACTTTGATATAATATAGAATAAATTCACATTTTGAATTATAATTTAAGAAGTGAAAGCCATTTAACTTTTGTACCTTGAAAGTACATTTCAAGGTACTCTAGTTCCATAAATGTCTTTGTATAGTTTCATAGTGAAGAAATCTATTGAGATTTTTACTCATCTTTTAAAAAACTGTATTAGAACCCATAATTCTTATTAGATGTAGCATCCATTAAAATCTACTGGAATGTGCATGTTGAAGATCAGTCTGGGAAATGGTCTAAGGCATTCTCACACATAGAGAAACATGGATGAAGAGTGTATCCCTTTTAAGGTATAGTGTTGTGGAAAGGTATTTGAAGCTTATTCTTAAGTATCTCAATCTAAAAAATGAGTGTGATGAACATAAGGACTTTTTATTATTTTGGCTCATTGTAAGATTGACATGCTAAGATTGGACTTCTCTAACCCTTTGAAATTGGGCATGGCCATGTGACTTGGTTTGGTCAATAAAATGTGTCAATAAGGAAGCCTTCAAGATAGCGTGCACCAATTTCATTCACTTCTTTCTGCCATAATCATTCCAAATTATGTCATCTTTGCCTGACTGCATCCCTTAGCAAAGATAACACGGGGCTGAGTCTGTTCTTGCTTTCCACTAGCTCATCCATAATGGAAATGTAATTTGAGAGAGAAATGTTTACCTATTCTTTCTATCCATGGACGTTTTTTGGTTGTTTCTTACTGTTCAGCTTATTCTAATACAGAAATTGCTACCAGAAGTGGGGTGCTAACATAGCAAAAAAAAAAATTATTTGTCATTGGCTTGAAGGACAAGTTGCAGGCACAAGTCTGGAAAGATGACATGTTATGTAGTAATGAAAAAGTTGGTTATGCCGTTGCCCACAGTGTCTTGCCTAATGAATTATTTACCTAATAAATTTGTAGCTCTGATGACAGAGGATGGAAATCAGAATATAGTAATAAGTGCTGATTTCTATTGGCTGCATTTGACAAGGTATTATAAGAGACAAATTCAGACAGGAATTCTATATTCCAATCAGGAATTAATGGGAAATTCGAGCTTTGCAATGTTGGAAAGGATTGCTGATTTTAGATTCCAAATAGTAGAAGATAAAATTGAGAGAGACTTTTGGCAATAAAAAAAGTATTAAAACCATTCTTTGCAGAAAATGGCACGATCACTATATTCGCTGTTAAAAACTATCCAATGAATTATATTTCCTTGACCATCACACTATTACTAAAACCTCTGAAAGGCTAACATGTACAAAAGTAAATATTCAAATAAGATACACCTTGAAGGGAATGTGACAGTAGCTGTTGGCACATGGAGTTTTCTGGGATCAAATATATAAAAGATTATTGTTTCCACAGGTGTACTCCCAAAGGAACCACCGGATTGAATTAAAAGAGACTGTAAATATTCAACACTTAAAAAGACCCTGGAACTATCCAACAATTAGGGCAGGGAATAGACCGAGAAAGCTGTATAGCCCTCAAGCAAAGGACATTCCCTGACGCCTATTTCAGATGTGTCATTCCCTGGAATGAAAACCAGGACCAAAGAGGATTAGGGATAGTGAGGGTTCTTGCACAGAGTGTCTTTAAGGGCTGATATACTCACACCTATGTAGACCTCACAGTGTTCGTTCAGGGGATTTTGGAATTGCTAAAGACTGTATCTGCTGTATATCTCTCATTTTCCCTCTTTCCAAATAGGAATGTGTGTTGGAGTTGTCTGTTCTCTCTTCTGACAGAGATTCCCCTCTGTCAGAAGGGGGTGGGGTAGACAACATCTTTTTAATTCATAGGTCTCCAGGAGAAGAGGAGGAGCCACAGATAGGCCTAATTTGGTCACTGTGTATCACTCCTGTTGTCGACTGAATTGTATCCTGTAAATCCGATAAGATGGTGTTTGGTGACAGGACCCTTCAGGTTAAATGAGATGGGGCTATAATCCAGTAGGACTGGTGTCCTTAAAAGAAGATGAAGAACCACCAGCAATGCATACATACAGAAAAAAGTCCGTGTGAAGAGAAAATGAAAAGATGACCATCTGCAAGCCAAGGAGGAAGGGAGAAATCAAACGTGAAGATACCTTGATCTTGGGCTTCCGGTCTCTAAAATTGTGAGAAATACATTTTTGTTGTTTAAGCCACACAGTCTGTGATATTTTGCTGTAATGGACTAGCAAAGTAATATACCTCCTGATGAAGAGGGGTCATCCAGACACTTCCTGATGAAGAGGGGTCATCCAGACACCTCCTGATAAAGGGGGGGTCACCCAGACACCTCCTGATGAAGAGCAGGCAGCCAGAGGTGCTTGACCTGTGACTGGAAGGAACTTTTAAGATGACTCTTTTCAGGAGAAAATGAATTTTGCTCTAGAGTAGAAATGCACACTGACTATTTGGTGAGCAGAGAGTAGCTACATTAGGACTCCAGCTATTCACCAGTATCCTAGCATGATAGGATTGTACTTCCATGCCCTGTTGGATATAGGCATGGTCATATGGCTCACTTGGCCAATTAAATGTGAGCAGAAGTGACAGGTGCTTTTTCTAGGCAGAATTCAATCCCATAAGAGCTAAAGCACAATTAGTCAAGTCCCTTTTCCCCTGCCATCACAAGCTGTGACATTCCAGATGGGAAACTGTCTGCCAGCCTGTGTTCCTGAATGCAGATAACATGGAGCAGAGTCATAGCCAATCTGCAGTCATGAGCATGGGTGAGAAGTGATGTTTAAAGCTGTTGAGATTTTGGGGATTGTTTCTTATTGTGACATAACCTAGTCTGTCTCAAGGGTAGGGGAAATTTCTAAAATTCTCATAGAATTTGATTGTATAATATAATCAATTAATTCAATATATTGGAGTTTGTCTTTCATTAAATAAAGAAACAGAGCTGACCTCAGAGGATGCCCATTGATCACTGAACCATGCTTTGCATTGAAAGGCAATGCTATTGAATCTGTCAGAAGAACATGTCTTAAATTAATTTGTCAGTGGTGGTGAAGAAGTCTTTTAAAAACCTCTCGTGCTTCTCCACTCAGCTGCCTCTTGTAAGGCCAGGGTTACATGTAATCATTGATCAAAGCCACGCCAGGGCTGCAAACCCACAGCTCCATTCACTTTGTGCTTCAGTGAAGGAGCATGAAGAGTTGATAACAAGAAGGCAAGAGCCACCCACTGAATCTCCAGGTCATTTTGGCTTAACATGAGCCGCAAACTAGGAACAGGGACAGACAAAGCGCAGATTACAAAAGTTGTAAAATTAAGGTATAATGATCTGAGGAATTCCTGTCACATATATTTTTGAATAATGAGATTTATAAGGAACTTTTACCACATGCAATTCATTAATTTATTGATAGAACTCTAAGAATATAGTTTGGTACATTATCATATAATAATAGTGAGTTCAGACTGGCTTAAAGCATTCTATAGAACAGAATTCATTATTGTCTGTTTGTAGGGCTGGATGTTCTCTCTAATAATCTTTCAGAAAGCAGAGAAACTCAAGGGTTTGTGTGTGTGTGTGTGTGTGTGAGAGAGAGAGAGAGAGAGAGAGAGAGAGAGAGAGAGAGAGAGAGAAGAATTTCAAAGAGGGAATTCTTGGGAAGGATTGCATATGAGGGAGAAGGTAAGATTGAAATCTAAATCAAAGCATCATCCCTTTCCTCTGGAAGCTTCCAGATGTCTTTTGCCACATTTGCTCAAGCATCCATTTCGTTCAGCGTGACTCTGCCTCCCCACCCACAACTAATTGGCTCAAGAGGCCTCTTGACTCTAACTCGGCCCTTCCCTAGGATTTTTGAGCTAAGGTCTAACGAGTTGATCCAGTCTCTCACTAGTGGTAGAGCTATAAGAGACAAAGCTTGAAGTTGCTGAAAGAGCGATATTTCCCCTCTGGAAGGTCTGTGGTGAGAGAGGGAAGAATAAAGCAGATGTGTAAAGAGGACTAGAGTCTGTCTATAGGCAAAGAAAGAAGCCAGGCAATGTTCAAGGGCCTGGCTTCATTTGGTCACATTGTCTTGTGATACTCAAGGACAGGTTTACACCGTCTTTGAGTATCACAGGCAACACAGTGTCCTACAGTGCTGAACTAAGGGCCACAGACTTGGGGGCCTTAAGACAACACAGATGTATTCTTCCACAGTTCTACTGGCTGGAAGTCCAAGATCAAGGTGTCAGCAGGGTTGATTTTTTTTTTGAGAGTTTTGAGGGAGAGAATCTGTCTTGTGCCTTTCTCCTTCACTTCAGGTGATGTTGGCAGTCCTTGGCATTCCTTGACTTGCAGACACATTATTCCTCACTCTGCCTCTGATGTAATGTGGTGTTCTTGTGTGTCTTCACTTTGTCTTTCCTCTTGGTGTGTCTGTGACTGTGTCTCTTATCTTGTTATAAAGACATCAATCATGTGGGGTTTGGGGCTTGCCATAATGACCTCATCTTAACTTTCAAAGACCTTATTTCTGACTAAGGCCATCCTAACACCTTGCAATATCTCTTTGTCCTTAAGTTTCCTGGAAGTGGTTTCTGTCCCTTGCAGTTTCACTTGGATAAGCAGGCAAGCCACCTGAAGCAGAACTTGAGGAAAGAAGGACTAACTCGAGGTGTAGAAGTCATCAGTCTTGTAGAGGAATATTTGATTAGGATTTGAGTTAGGAGATTGACTCCAAGGGGAGATGTGTGGGGCTTTGTGCACTGTTGGCTCAACAGGAGAGGGGAGAGGGAGACAACTGTTGAGACTGGCTTGTGCCAGTGAGAGAAACCTAGCTCAAAAATACTTGACTAAAAAAAGAAAAGGGGAAGTGGAATTATTGACACATGAAACTGGAAAGACAGGAGATACTATATGCAAAGCAAAATCCAGTGTCTTTATGCAGAAAAATAAAAACTAGCCAGAAAATTTCTTTTTATCACTATTTAGAAATTCATAACAGTAATAACATTACAAAATAAGCATCCAAATATATTTGAATGTATTGGTGAGTGGCCAATTTTTAAGTGATATAAAACTAAAATAATTGCTGAAAATTGTATATAATATTACAGAGATTTAAAGGAGGAAGAAGAGACCTTTTGCTGGAATAATTAGGAAAGGTTTCATGGAGGAGTTGATGGAGGAGTTGAAATATCAGCTATATTTGCCTGATGGATCGTGTTAGATATTTTGTTACAGGCCTAGGACTATGAATAGTGACCAGTATTGAACTCCAGTTTTAGTGGGGTTATTGAAATGCAAATGGTCCCCATTCTGTGGAGGGCAGCTATTCAGGCTACCAATTTTTAGGCAAGAGTGAGAATGGTGGCAAATTTAAAAAATGCAAATTTTGTTCCCAAGTAGTCAAGGTACCCCTTTCTTTAGTTTATTCTTTTTTAATGAGAGAGAAGATAGAGAACAGCCAAATCGGTCTCTAGAGTTTATTAACCAGAAGACAGTAGGCACTTCAGCTTGGTAAGATAAAGTGCCTGGATTTGAAATTTAAGTAATCCTTTATTAGAATAAAACAAGTAAGCATTTAAATCTTAATCCGGTTTCTACCTCATCCTTTGGGGCATAAGCTTTAGGCAGTGTAAATGGATGTAGGAAATTAATCTTCCAAAAGGCAAGTAGACATTATTCCCAAATACTCTAACAAGAAAGTCAAGTTCCTTTTTTCTAATTTATTAAGTTTCACGAAGAAATAAAACACAGAGAGGAAAAGGGAAGAAAGCCTGTTGTCCTGTCTACTGACGCCTCGCTGGCATTTCATAATGATTATGTAATCTTATTAACTAACTAGTAGTTTCTTTTTGAAAATATATCCATGTGACAGAATATTGAAAAATGATAGAGTACAGAGGAGTATAGCTCTCTCTGGCTCCCCGGCCACCGATTCCCTAATTCCCCACCCAAGGTTCACATGATCCCTGGTTTCTTATGTATGTATCCCAGGTGATATTCTGAGCATTCTCTATCATATAAACCATAGCATATAATATAAACTAATTTGAATTTTGTGAGTTGTTTTCCCCACCTTGAAGATCAGTCCATATGGATACATGAAGTGCTGTGCTTTGAAAAATGGCAAATAGCACTCCATCCTAAGGTTGTGTCATGATGTCTAATTGCTATCGTTGATATACTTTATGTTGCTTCCAATTTTTTTGAAATTATAAACAATGAATTTTTTTTATATTTACATGATTTCATACATGTGTGAATGTACCTGTCAGACGAATTCTCCAGACAGTGTATGAGATGTGTGGGTTGGGTCCACAGACGCCTCTCTGCATAGTTCTGGTGTTAAGGGTTTCAATAAGGGGAGCGCTGGCTCACACAGCCTCGGAAGAAGCCAGTCAGGGGAGATAGCACTGGAAACCTTGCCAGGAGCACTGAGTGGGCTTTTCTCACAAGCTCACTGGGAAACTACCGTCATGTGGCCCCTTGACTGGATCCAAACTGCAGATTCAGGCCAAAGCGGCACTCAACATAGGTCATACGGTCCTCACAACCAAGGGGTTATGAGCTCAAGTGATCTTCCCACCTCAGCCTCCTAAGGAGCTAGGACTACAGACATGCATCACAATGTTTAGCTAATTTTTATATATATATATATATATATATATTTTTTTTTTGCTTTCATGCAGGCTGTTTGTGAACTCCTGGGCTCAGGTATTCACCCTACCTCAGCTTCCCAAAGTGCTGGGATTACAGTTGTGAGCCACTGCACTAGGCCTTTTTTTTTTTTTTTTGAAAAGAGACAATAAAAGGAGGCTTTTTTATTCAAAGGTCTAACTGGGTAGGTAGATTTGTACAACCATTCTTGTGAAATACTTTTTAAAAAAAAACGAGCAACTTCTTTGCAAATAGCATACACATACCTCAACTATGATGACTTAATTTTTGGTGGATAATGTACATGATTAGGCAGAAATACGCAAGCTCACACTGGTAGATTAATTATCCAATACTCAATCAAAACTCCGTTTGTGGACCCTGCTTCTTGATTGATTTCTGTTCCCACTTCGTCTTCTACCATCTTGTCGACTTCCTGAGTGACTCCCCTGTCAACTGTCTACCAGACCAGCCACCAGACTGGCCACCAGATTGACCATCAGATCGACCACTTGATTGACTTGACCTGCCTGACTGGCCACTTGACCAGCCACTCTTCTGTCTGGAATTAGAAGATATGTTTCCATCATAATATTTTTCATTTTCAGGTAGTTTGGCTGGCACTGAGAACATCCAGTCTGAATCATGCCACTCTGCCTGTAATCTTTCTGACTCAGCCGTGGGAACATCAAAGCAAACACCCATATTTCCTTTTAGGAGGCACATTCTGGTAATCCGGGACACAGCATTACTACTCAGCTTTCTGTTAAGTTCTTTCCAAGCACAGCTGACATCCTGTGTTTCCTCTAGGCTTTCCACAATCATGGTCACAAACCCCTTATCAGAGATGCTTAAAGATTGTGGTTCAAAGTTTGATGCACTGGAAATGTGGGCTAATGCTGCAGCCAGTGCTTTCACTGCCACCTTCTTTTCTATCAGTCTCTGAGCTGATGGTCAGAAAAAATCAACAGCAGCATAAGAAACTGAAGCCAGAGACCTGATGGCATCCATGCTTTTAGACTTAACAAAATCCATTGTAGAAGGAACACCTACATGTTTAAAAGTAATTCCTGCTTTTTGTTCCACATACCTTAGTTGACCTCTTTCTCTTGGTTGATAAAAACATACAAATCCCTGTCCGGCCAGCTCTACCTATGCATCCAGAGCGATGGATATAGGACTCAACATCCTGAGTAGGAGAACTTTGAATCACCAGGTCAACCTCAGGAATGTACAAACCACCGGCAGCCACATTGGTTGCCACCAAAACTTTAGAACTACCTTCTCTGAAGCCTTTCAGCGTAATTTCTCTTTGTGATTGTGCAATGTCTCCATGTAAACACTGGACATTCTGTTTTATGTGTGGATTCACGGCCATTTCAGTTGCATCCTTCTTGGTCTAACAGAAAATAATAGCCCTCCTTTTAGACCCACTATAGACTTGAAGGACATCTCCAATAACTGCTAGTCTCTGAGACCGATGACACTGGATGGCCAAATGTTCCACAGTAGTTGTAGCCTTTTGAGTTATTTTTCCAACAAGGTCAAACTGTTCATATCTGGATTTCATGTATTTTTTTTGCAACTTTGTATACCCACTGTGGGCAAGTTGTAGAAAAAAGTAAAGTCTGAGGATTGTCTTCAGAATCAGTTTTGTAGGATTCATGAATAATATCTTCGACTTGCTCAGCAAAACCTAAATCTAACATCTGATGTACTTCATCAAGCACAACATGGCGCAGTTTGGAAAGATCCAATCGGCCACTCTGCAAATGATCTTTGATACCACCAGGTGTCCCAATCAAGATGTCAATACCATTTTGAATATGATTAATTTGGCTTTGATATGATGTTCCACCATAAAAACATGCCACACTGAGCTTCCTAGTTATGTCTTTGAAGTCTTTGGCTACTTGGTTTGCCAGTTCCCTTGTTGGAGCCAAAACAAGTACCTTTGGTGAGCAGCTTTTTAAATTTTTGTCTTCATTTCTTTGGAGTATTTCAATCAAGGGGATGGCAAAAGAGAATGCCTTTCTTGTTTCTGTCTGTGCTTGAGCTATTAAATCTTTTCCTTTATATATAGGACCAATGGTCTTAACTTGAATAGGAAAGAGATATGTTATACCTCGACCTTTCAGAAGCTTCATAGTTTCCTCAGAAATAGGAAAATTTGAGAAGGCTCCTTCTTTCAGTTCATGTGTTAGTGTCTCCTCCAGTTGATTGTCATTTGATTTATGAGTAGAACTATCTAAGGATGATACTCGTTTTGATTTTTTTTCACATTTATCAATATCTCCATTTGGTAGATCTTTTCTTCTTGACTTATGAGATTTAGAGAATTCATCTGAAAGTCTATTAAATCCTTCTTCAGCACCTCCATTTAGCTTCTCTTTCATTTCAGCTTTTTTGGGCTTGGGAGCATTCAAGTCATTTACAACACCATTTTCTCTTATTTCTGATTTCTCATCTGAGTCATAATGGTGCCTTGACTTCCTTCTATCACTCAGCATTGTGTAATGTGTTTTCATCTTATCTTGTTTAAATCTTTGTAACAACCCTATAAGGGAAGTACAAGTGCATAATCCCTTATCTGAAATTCCGATATCCATAAAGCTCTTTTGCCTCTCCTTTGGCTCTTGGTCTCTTCCAAGGGTGCTTCCAGCTCCATAATGTCCCCCCAGAGGAGCTTCTGGCCGCTGCCTACTAGCTCCAGGACCAGTGGCCACAACCACCTATGGGCAGCACCCATGTGAAAGGAAGTGGGGGCAGGGCAGCTGCCTGGCCAGGGTTGTGCGTCACTTCCTGGACATGCACTGCACTGCGGGGTGCACTAGGCCTTTTAATACACTACTCTTTGAAAAGAAATTTCTATGCATAGCCCACCCTAAGGGAGTGAGGAGTTAAGTTCTGCCTCCTTAAGGGTGAAGAACCTATATAAATTATTTGGAATTTTGCATGAGTGAGCTGCGTGACTCACTCCTTTCCTTCCTCTGTCTCCTTTTCATTTGATTCTTTCTCCAATCATTTATTTATATCAACATTGACTCATGGATGTCTATTTTATACTTTGTTATATATATTTGGATTTGTTATAATCCAATACAACTTACTTTGTTGTTCAAACTGATTCAACTTTGTCCCCTGGACACAGTTGACTTTTGTGTTCCTTGTCATACTGCTATCCTTGTGGTTTATTATTATTATTGTTATTATTATATTTTAGCACTTCCTTACTTTCTGGCACTTATAAGATGTTCCAGGCTCATCTTGTATATTTTCTGTCCAAGTCCTAGAATCAGCCATTTATCTAAAGACTCCTCCAACTTTCGCTGGAGAATGATGTTAGAACCCCCAGTCTGAGTGTGCCCATTTCTGATGAGGTGTCACTGCTTCTAGGTCCTCTCAGCCAACAGAGCAAGGAAATGTATGTGTGTGCACTATCATGTATATACAGATACTTATAGATATAACCATATGTATCTACATTAAACTCTTGGTACACCAATGTCTCAACTTTAATCTATTACCACATGGATGACTGTAGCCTCCTCCTGTGCTTTTCTGTTAACTTCTACTCCAACTACGAGAAAACTGGCTTCCACCATCTACCACATTACTTAACTAATCCATTCTAGTACAAATATAGTGGTTTTAGGGTTATTAACCCCAACTCCTGTGGGAAACAACTTTGTCAACTAGAGTACATTCAAATAAGAAAAATTTTGTCACTTATTTGAAAAATTATTATATCTCTCATAATTATTGTCTCTTACTATCATTTTCTATTTTGCTATGTTGTTGTTAGGATTGTTTCTAGAAGCAGTGACAGCAGACACATTTGATCTGTTCTTTACTTGTAGTGCAGATATTTACATTAGATTTTTTTTTTTGAGACAGAGCCTCAAGCTGTCACCCTAGATAGAGTGCTGTGGCATCACAGCTCACAGCAACCTCCAATTCCTGGGCTCAAGCGAGTCTCTTGCCTCCGCCTCCCAAGCAGCTGGGACTACAGGTGCCCGTCACAAGGCCCGGCCATTTTTTTTTTTTTTGGTTGCAGCCGTCAATGTTGTTTGGCGGGACTGGGCTGGACTCGAACCCGCCAGCTCAGGTGTACGTGGCTGGCTGCTTAGCCCACTGAGCCACAGGTGCCGAGCCTACATTAGATATTTTTGTAGATTTTTGATAGATGCCCTTCACAAGGTTAAGGAAGTTTGCTTTTTATTTATTTTTAAATTGGATGCCAAATAGATTCTTGTTTCCTTGCAGAGCATCTGCTTTTTCTCTCTGGAATCTTTACAACTTTTTTCTTTGTCTTTGACATTCTTAAATTTCTCTCTAATGTGTCTAGATGTGGAGGGTTTCTTTCTTATCTCTTATATTTAATATACTATATATATATTTATTTATTTATTTATTGCAGTTTTTGGCTGGGGCTGGGTTTGAACCCGCCACCTCTGGCACATGGGGCCGGCGCCCTCCCCACTGAGCCACAGGTGCCACCTCTATATATTTATTTTTGAGTACCTTTCTTTAATTCTGGGAAATTTATGCCTATGTTTTCTTATGTTTTATTATTCTTTATGAGGTTGCTATTTTTGGTGAAATTTCTACTTTTATCATCTAAATCTTTTAGCTTTTCTTTTGTATTTTCTGTCCTCTTATTGTCTGCTTATGAGCTCCTTAATTTGGTCTTCCAGCTCAGCAATTTGTTAACTTTATTCAGGCTACCATTTGTCTCACCTACTATGTTTTTTATGTCAACTATATTATGATAAATATTTTTTCTGATTCATTTTAATGATTTTTTTTGTCCTCGTTTCATGTTGCTAATATCTTTCTGTATCTCCTTATGTGTACTTTTGCCTGTTTTAAATTCTTCATGTCTTTTGTTCTAATCCTTCTATTTCAGGTATGTGTTTTCAAGTTTGTTTTTCTTTTAAAAAACAGAGGTTTACTTATTTTTTGCTTTCAAGTCTTGTTTATTTTTGGGGGGTATTAGCATTTCTGTTTTTAATATACAGAGGATACCAAAAACTGAATACACATTTTAAGAAAGGAGGAGACTGTATTAAAATTGTAATACCCAAGTAACATTTGATTTATGCTATTACAAGAGGTGCTTAATATGACTTGTATTCATCTTTTGATATTCACATTTATTATTATACTTTTAGTAAAGTTTTTGTCTTTCTTAAAATATGTATACTTTTTAAAAGCACCCTCTGTATATTAAGCAAAGGCATCAGGTCTGTAGTTGTTCTGCACCATTCTGAGTAAGTTTAAGGAGAGAGAAAGATATAAACATCGTAGGCATCACAAAAACTACTGTTACACATTTTCATTTGTTGTCACACCTCCCTTTACATAGGGGAAATTAAATTTTCAAAATACAAATGACTAATCCTTTTCTTGATAAGGAACTATAAATTACTTACATTATTTGTTATTACTGGAAGGTTTATATTTATTACTGTCATATTGTCTGTTTTCTGTTTATTGTCCCCTTTTCTTGTTTTTTTTTCTTTCTATTGGGTCAATAAGGTTTCTTTCTTTCTTTCTTTTTTTTTGAGACAAAGTCTCACTTTGTCGTCCAGGGTAGAGTGCCATGGTGACATAGTTCACAGCAACCTCAAACTCTTGGCCTCAAGTGATCCTCTTGCCTCATCCTCCCAAGTAGCTGGGACTACAGGCTCCCTCCACAATGCCTGGCTCTTTTTAGAAATGGGATCTCACTCTTTGCTCAGGCTAGTCTTGAACTCCTGAGCTCAAGCAATCCACCCTCTTTAGCCTCTTAGAGTGCTGGGATTATAAGCATGAGCCACCACACCAACCTTGGATCAGTAAGGTTTTTGTAGTTTTTTAAAAAAAATATTTCTGTTATTTTGGAAGCCATAGATTATATTTACATTCTTTCCATGGTTATTTTAAAACTATAATTGACTATACTTTTTTTTTTGTCAAAGGCTAGAATTATTCAGTATTGTTTCCTCCTCCTAGTAAGATGAAAAATCACTTTCTCATTGATACCTCCCAACTTGTTACTTTTCTTTGGGTTTTAATTTTGTTTTTATTGAATTTAATTTTTACATTAGATAATTAGCATATTACATGGTTTAAAAAGTCAAATAATACCGTAGGGTGTTTAATGAAAAAGGGTAGTCCTTTTCTCCATCTTTCACCACTCTCATTAGCAAACACTTTCTACTCACTTCGCTGTTTTCTTATGCATTTACCTCTATAATTCTACAGATCGAGCTTATCTTGCCATTTCTTGACTTATCAGTTTTAGATTATAGTTTTAACATTGGCTTTATACTATGAAGGATCAGGATTTCACTTTTTTAAGCTATTACATAATCCTCACACTCAAATTTTCTCTTCTGAAAAGGCAGATTATATATATTATATACATATGCTTTTATAATTTCTCCCATCACCTTCCTTATTTAGGGGTGGAGGGGTTTGCATATTTAGTGTTTTAATTATTTTAGCTATGCAAGTCTTGTTCACAGATGAGCCAAGTCATTTTTTACTGATTCTATTTCCTTTCCTGTACATTTTTAAATTCCTTCTATTGGGAATTGCTTTTCCTCTGTCCACTTGCTATCTTTCTACATTTCTTTTTCCATACTCTCACCCAGATCTTCTTTTCAACCTTTATTCCTAGGCCCTTTATTCCAAGTTTCCTCAAGGTCAAACCTTTTGAGTAAGCTCCATTGTCCTGTTCTGACAGGTCTCATTTACTTTCCATTCCTACCGTATCACATTTATTGGCCTGGTACTTCCAACTCTGTCATCCTTTTTCTCTGCTAGATTTCTTGTTTTGCCCTTTCTTGATTTATACCCATATCAACTAAAGCCTTTGAGAAAGAACATGTGGTAGAGATTTCTAATGCTCAGTGTCTAGCTGAGCCCAGGTGAGTCCAGCTCAACCACTGCAGACCTGCAGATCTGGGAACAAGAAGAGCAAATACTTATTTTGGTAAAGTACTGAAATGCCATGATTATTTGTCTTGTAGGTTTAATGTAGCAATAGGTGAAAATGAAGAAGGCTTTCCTTGTATGTCTAGAGATCCTTGGCTGGTGGTTCACTTTTTTTTCTCTTTTTTAAAATATTTTTTATTAAATCATAGCTGTGCACATTAATGCAGTCATGGGATACAATGTGCTGTTTTCATATATAATCTGAAATATTTTCATCAAATTGGTTAACATGGTTAGCCTTCATGGCATTTTCTTAGTTTTTGTGTTAAGACATTTATATTCTGCATTTAGTAAGTTTCACTTGTACCCTGCTAAGATGCACCGTAGGTGTGATCCCACTAACTACCCTCCCTCTAACCATCTTCTCCCCCCTCCCTTGCCCCTTTCCCCATATTCTTATACTATAATTGTATTATAGCCCTCATATGAAAGCTATAGATTAGTTTCATAGTAGGGCTGAGTACACTGGAAACTTTTTTTTTCATTCTTGAGATACTTTGCTAAGCAGAATATGTTCCAGTCTATCCACGTAAACATGAAAGAGGTAAAGTGCCCATCTTTCTTTAAGGCTGCATAATATTCCATGGTGTACATGTACCACAATTTATTAATCCATTTGTGGGTCGATGGGCACTTGGGCTTCCTCCCTGACGGTGGTTCATTTTTAATGATGGGAGATTGGGACACTGTGTGTCCTGTTGGAGTTTGTTGACTGCACCGTGGGTGTGCAAGGGGACAACTGTTTCTCTGGGAACCTTCAAATGTCAGTGTCTGCAGACCTTACAGTTGTGCTGCCACTTTTCCTGGAATGCCTTTTCCATATTACTAGAGTTTTAAAATTGTTCCTTCAGCAATCTGGAAGATAAATGGTGGGGGGAGGGGAGAGACTGGCCTCAATTCACTCAGACTTCACTGAATCCCCTAACTCAGCAGGGTGCCTCCCTCCTGCAGAAGAGAAAAGCTCTAGTGAACTGCCTAGGTAAGGGAGGTGTAAGAGAGGTGAGGTGCTGGGCTATAGGAGGTGAAAGAGGATCTTAGTGTGAACTTGCCCTTTAGAAAGACCTTTAGCTTTGTCTCCAAACCTTGTCAGTAAAAGTGCTTCTAATTCCTGAACCTTTGGAAGTGTATCCGAATCAACATGCTGCTTCTTCATGTTCTCACCCAGAAGCACTTCTATTTCAGTTTTATTTGCTCTTTAAATGTTATACACATACATTTACTTTCTAGCTTCAAATGTTTTGTTAATATCTCTATTTGGCTGTCTTTGCTTTTCCTACTGTCCTTATATATTTCAGACCTTAAAAATGTCTTTATTTTTCTTGTGGTAGAGTTTTTTTTTTTTTTTTTTGGCCAGGGCAGGGTTTGAACCCGGCACCTCCAGCTATGGGGCCGGCACCCTACTTCTTTGAGCTAGAGGCGCCGCCCTTTATGGTAGAGTTTTAATAGGGAAACAAGATAAACAAATCTGTTCAATCTACCATATTTAATTGGGAATTCCCATCCCCCTTTTAATGAAAATATTGGTAACTTTGGAATAATGTATAATTAAATATATTGACAATTTACCAACTTCTGTCTCTTGTATACAATGATTTCTCTGTGGGTTCATTTTTTTTTTTTTTTGCTTGAATACATAGCTCTTCAGGGGGAGTTACAGGATGTGCAACAAGATGGTAAAATGGAATTTTGCCTAGCTGTGAAGATGACAAAAACTATATTCCAAAGGATAGTAAAATGAAATGGTAGAAAACCAGCTTTTCCCACTTTTTCATATTTGACTTCACTCAGATTTGATGACCAGTCAATGTCTTATCAAGAGGTTGGAGTGGGGCGGCGCCTGTGGCTCAAAGGAGTAGGGCACTGGCCCCATATGCTAGAGGTGGCAGGTTCAAACCTGGTCCTGGCCAAAAACTGCAAAAAAAAAAAAAAAAGAGTTTGGAGCAATTAAGAAATGGAAGACTAGAAATTGAATGAGGAGTATTGAAAAGCATAAGAATTTTGGGGAAGTGCTGTACTTTGTTAAACAACTTCCTAACCTCAAATCAAGCAAGAGGCATTTTAAAGAAACTGTCAAAAGATTAATATGAAGAGGTGGTGCCTGTGTCTGAAAGGAATTGGAGGTAGTGGGTTCAAACCCAGCCCAGACCAAAACCTGCAAAAACTGCAAAAAAAAAAAAAAAAAAAAAGGATTAATTTGAGGGCCTTGCATAGCTGGTAACTGAGTCAAGAGGTAGGCTGATGTAGCTTTTGGCAACAGAGTAGAGGGCTTCTTTGGAAGACCATTGTGCTCCCTGAGTTTGTGGGGCACAGGTTGTGTGAGTGCATTATGTGGACTAGGTATGGACTATATACCTAAGGAAGACAGTGTGTGATCTACTTAGGTCTTGGCCAAAAGCCATCTAGAGGGGAAAACTGTCCCCAAGAGGAGAGAAAATGGAGATGTCACTGTATTCCTAGAGACTAAGGGAAGAGCGAGTGACCTATTGGGATAGAGTCTTTCATGCTCATCAAGGGAACTGCAGGTGAGTGGTTCCTATGAGTAGTGGAGGGTGTGGTATTTGAAGACTCTAGAAAACAGCATGAGATAAAGAGTCAGATGTAAACACTTGCTAATCCTGACTACACTGCTGCTTGCTCAACCCCCTTACTGGTTGGTGGAGCTTTCCTGCTGCATTTGGTGCATCCTTTCTGCTTGGTGGGGAGGGATCAGGAGCACAGCTGGGGAGGGGAGAAAAGGCAATGACATCTCCTTCCTTAACTGCTTGGCCAGGGGGAAAGAGAGAAATCTTAACTAGGAATCAAAGTTTGAATTTGGATACTTACTGGATATTTAAAATGTGAGATTGATTTTTTATTTTGTGATTTAGATCTTCTAAATTTTTTTTATTCTAACAGTGACCAAAAATTCATGGGCAGAGTTTTTAACAAAGAATAGAAGGATTTGTCTGCTAGCAGTTTTAAAGGAAAAATGAGAGATAAAAATGAATGTTAACAAGTTTAAGTTGCTTTACAATTATACCTCAGAATTTGGATAGTTCATCAAAATGGTTACATTTATCTGACAAAATTTTTATATTATCCTCAATCTTGAGGGGGTAAAATTCTAAGGTTTTTTTCCCCCTCACTTCAATGATACTATTCCATTGTCTTCTGACATCTATTGCTATTGAAGAGAAGTCCGTGTCAGTGTAATTATTATTTGTATTTCTGAATGTTTTGCAAAGGCAGCACTGACAACTTTTGTTTTGGGCTTTCTTTTCTTTGCTATTCAAACAGCCTGAGAGATATCTCCTTCTGGAGCAAGCTTAGAGTCTTGGAAGTTAAGGATAGTGTCTCCTTTAGTATTCTCAGTGCTCTCTAATGAATTGAGATTTTTTTTTTCCTTCCTGTGTGAGATGAGAAATGTTTTTGAGCCCAGCTTGTCTATTTTGACTTGGAGCATAACCAGTATTATCAGGGTAGGAACTTTACCAAATTTAAATAACCACTTTAATGAACCTTCTTTGAGCATTAGTTAATTCTTGATGGTAATGTAAATAATCCTGAAATTGCAGTTGTTATCATAGCAGTTTTCTATTGATAAATTTCATTCACCAAGATTGATTTTAATTTTAGCAGACACGATATACTTTTCTCCTCAATTTTTATTTCAGAGTACTTGCTGTATTTTTTTTTTTAAGTTTAACTCACTCTCTTGGGATGCTCAGATCAGAGGTGTTGCTATGCCTACAAGTAGTGATGCCAGCCCCATTTGCTGCTGCTCTCACCTCACTTTCCCCTTTGCTTGTACTAGATATGTTACATTTCCCATTTATGACTTTTCACTTCTTCAAACTGCCCTTTATTGCTGAAAGTTCCACATTGTAATTTGAAAAGCAGAACAGTAAAATATCCATTTCTGAGTGATCTGCTAACTACTGGGCTGTAATTTTATTTAAAGTTGGTAGTTCAGCTCAAACTTTAACTATTTTATTCAACTTGAGAGGTATTTTTGTAGCTGATTATTCCTGCTTATGGTTTTACCTAGAGCTTTTACTTTGCAGTTATATTTTTGTAACACATTAGATATTTTTCCGTCTATTTGCACAAAGCTAGATAAAAATGTTAACAAAGACATAAAAGTCATATGTTAAACTGGGAATAGTATTGGAATCAGAAATTATATAGTTCATCATCTTACTTTTATTTTTTCTCCCTGAGATTTATTGCTTTGGAGAAGATTCAACCCAAGAATATGATGGCTAATACAGTTTTACCAAATTCCCAGAGAACTAAAATTATGAAGCTAAAGCTTATTTCATATGCTGACTGGAAATGAAAAGAAAAATATGTTCAGATAAATTACCTGAGGTAGAAAAATAAATGCCAGCCATACAGATGAAGCATGTCTTGCTTGTTATGTATGTTAGACCTGGTGTTCTCTTAGAACTGTTTCTTCATTTTAGTTCTTCTTTCTTCAGAGATTTCCCATTTCATACTTTAACTCAAGGGAAGTTAGGAAACTGTGTAGGATGGCAGAGAATTGCTGAATCTTTTATTCCTATAACTTTAAAGGGCAAGGACTCTTACCCAGGATCTGTAGAGACCCGAGTTCCCTTGGCAGACTTTGTGTATAAGGGGAGAAGGTGTCTTGTATTAATATTCCTATTAGAAAATACCATAGACTGGGTGGCTTATAAACAATAGACATTTGTTGGTTCTTACAGTTTTGAAAACTGGAAAATCCAAGGTCAAGGCACCAATAGATAGATTCAGGTCTGCTGAGGCCCACTTACTACTTCATAGACTGCACTGTGGTCTTTCCCTAAGGTGACCATCAGATTCTCCCTATCTAGCACAGGCTCTTATACAGTTGGGCCTGTGGCCCTCGCATGCTCTCAAGCCACTGTGTACTTTTTTAATGTGAAAGAAGAGATTTCTGGGAACTTCCAGACTCTAGGACCTGCCCTCACCCATAGGCAGCAAGATCTCTGCTCTAAACTATAGGCACTGAACTATCTGTCATCAACCAGAAGGTATTTTGGCTATCATCTCACTAAAGGAGGCACATAGGTGAGTGGCATCCAGCATTTGGAACAGTGGCCTGGAACTTGGGACCTGAAGTTTTGGCCATAGTCAGACGTGTCTTAGTCATGATTGGAGCAGGGGGATGGGTCTCAGGAGTGGAGTGGTCCATGGGGCACTGTTCACATGGAATTTGCTGGTTTGCCCTCTCTTAGGTGCTGATGGTAACAGATGAGGACCTGGCATCCCCTGCCTCCTGCTCCTCCAGTGGCACAATCCAGGGCACTGAAGAGGGGCCCAGCATGCAGGTGCTCACTCTCCCTCCATTGTGGGTTTATTGCTGTTACCTCTGGGTGCAGCTCATGACCCAGTTGCCCTCTGGCTAACCATAATACCCTGGGCATTAGGAATAGCCTTGCCAGCCATAACTGGGGTGGATGACAGACTTGGACGAGAAACTTAAGCCAGGTGGTAGCAAGGAAAGTGAAATTGCTGTGCCAGTGTGGGGATGCCAGCCCAGCTCCTGCACTGGGATCACAGCTGGGCACACCAGGAATGGTCTGGACCATTGGCCACTGTCAGAACATCCATGGAGGCAGGGTATCTCTTGGAGGCACCCAGGGGGTGGTGGTAGGTTGCACCAGGGCTTTTGTGCAGGGCCCTGGGGCTGTGGAACCGTGGGACTGCAATGTGGTGCTGCTCTGCCCTCACTGCCCTCTTCCTGCCTGTGCTCTCACTTGCTTTGTGTGAGGACACTGGGTGCTGGGCATAGCCTAGCTCCTATTCACACTACAGGCTCCACCAGTAAGTGTCCTGAGGTTCCTATGGACCTGCCTGCTGAGAGTACACCAACCTAGGAGACAGTGCCAGTGCCCTGGAGGGCTGGACTCACCTTGAGAGGAGAGCAGACTAATGTGGCAGGGACTCAGGTGGGCCCCACTGCCCAGAATTAAAAGGGCCCCTTGCAAGGCTGCCTTTGAAGATAAAAAGCTGAATCCCAGACCACTGTGGGCAAACTGAGTTTGGGCAGAAAATGTCACAGCAGGCTAGCAACTGGCCAGTAGTGTTGGCAAAGGAGTTCCCCCAAATGAAGAGGTAGATGTGAGGGTGCTGGAGGCTGTCCTACTTTTGACATTCTGGCAGCCACCGTGGTGGCTGCAGGTGGGACCTTTCTGCCTGGATCCTTAGAGAAAGTGGTTCCTTTTAGGGGGTGGGGTGTGGTTTATTCAGACTACAGGAGGAAGTGATATAGCTACAGATTGTGGGAGTGGGATATGCTCTGAGTGTTAGAGAGGACAAAGACACCTGACTAAACCTGATACTTTTATTTGGGAGAAAGACAAAAGAGGAGGAAGGCCAGAGCCCTGAAGGGGAAGAGGAGTTGGAGCTGTGTGGTGTCAGCCAGTGTACTGCTGGCTGGGAGGGGGGCAGATGTGGCTGGGGAAGATTCTCGAGGAGTATGGACTGTACTGTGGCCTGGATGTTTGTGCTCCCCAATTCACATATTGAAGTTTTTTTTTTTAAATAATTTTATTGAATCATAATTATGTACATTGGTGCAATCATAGGGCACAATGTGCTTCATATACAATCAGAAATATTTTGATCATACTGTTACAGATAGCCTTCATGGCATTTTCTTGATCACTATATAAAGACATTG
>CAUYON010011286.1:0-46429 GCA_963573935.1 Arctocebus calabarensis
AGGCCTACCAAACAACAATGACAACTACAACAAAAAAATAGCCAGGCGTTGTGGTGTACGCTTGTAGTCCCAGCTACTTGGGTATTCTACTGAGGGTGACATAGTGAAACTCTGTGTCAAAAAAAGAAAGGAAGGAAGGAAGGAAGGAAGGAAGGAAGGAAGGAAGGAAGGAAGGAAGGAAAGAAAGAAAGAAAGAAAGAAAGAAAGAAAGAAAGAAAGAAAGAAAGAAAGAAAGAAAGAAAAAAAGAAAGAAAGAAAGAAAGAAAATTCTTTAAATTTATTAATGGCTCATACCTATAATCTTAGCCCTCTGGGAGACTGAGGCAGGTGGATTGCCTGAGCTCTGGAGTTCGAGACCAGCCTGAGCAAGAGTGAGACCCCATCTCTAAAAAAGAAATAGCTGGGTGTAGTAACAGTGCCTTCGTCCCAGCTACTCAGGAGGCTGAGGCAAAAGGATCACTTGAGCCCAAGAGTTTGAGGTTGCTGTGAGCTGTGATGCCACAACACTCTACCCAGGGTGACAGAGTGAGACTCTGTCTCAAAAAAATTTTTTTCTTTTGTTAACAATGGTGTTGTGGTCCAGGATAAAGGTCTGTGTTGATGAGTGTGGGGTGTGTTGTGCTGGCATCCATGGGCGTGTCACAAGTTGGTTGTTGATGGCAGTGTATTATTTAGTTCTAAAATTTGTATTGATTTCTTTAATATAGTTTATTTTTCTGTTATGAATTTTAATCTTTTCATTCATTTTGGAGGGTCCCCTTTCCCTTGAGAAGCCTGACTATAGGGCCTGCTTTAAAGGCCTTGTCATCCCGTCCCTGGAGATGACCAGGGCAGCTTGTAGCCATTGTCTTTTCCTTGAGACTTAGTCACATTTTCCTGGTTCCTTCAACTTTAGGTAATTCTGCTTTATTCCTAAGCGTTATGAGTTTTGTTGTGCTTCTGGTTATGTTAAGATCCTTCTGGGACTTCCAGCAGGCAGGCAGCCCCGTGAGCACTGCAGCTTCTGTCCTGCCACCTGTCAGTGGGGATCCAACCCAGTCCCGTTCCCACATCCTTCACCTTCCCCACCCAGCCTTGGGCCACTCCAAGCATCAAGTGGCGAGTACTCCCCATTCGTGTACCAGTGAGGCCCCGGGACGCGTAGGTTTGCATCAGAGCTCAGTTCCAAGGCCTTTACTATGGCCCCATGTGCGTGTCATCCCAGGGTGATCTCAGGATTCATACACAGAGTGGGAGTCGGCTTTCCAGCTCTCTCCTCTCTGAGATTTCCCCTGACGGTTTCTAGTCCCAGGGGTCCTTTTCTCCTTCTGGCAGGAAACCAGAGCATTCTATTGTCTTTCCTCTGTGGGCCTTTTTAGATGGCTCTCTGTATCTGCTCTTGTAGAGGCTGTCCGACCATCACTAAGGGGGTCTAGACAGTGCCAGACTCTAACAGAATTGTGCCAGTTCACACCTGACACCATTTGACTCCTGAGGTCTGTCTCATTTGACTCCTTTTTTTTGTGTGTCAGTGACTCACATTTTCCTTTCTTCACATATCTAGGAATCTTTAATTTTTTGTTTGTTTGTTTTTTGTTTTGTAGAGACAGAATCTCACTTTATCACCCTCAGTAGAGTGCTGTGCCATCACACAGCTCACAGCAACCCCCAACTCCTTGTCTTAGGCGATTCTCTTGCCTCAGCCTCCTGAGTAGCTGGGAGTACAGGCGCCCAACACAATGCCTGGGTATTTTTCTGTTTTGCAGTTCAGCCGGGGCCGGGTTTGAATCCACCACCTTCTGTATATGGGGCTGGCGCCCTACTCGATGAGCCACAGGCGCCGCCCTAGGAATCTTTAATTTATACCAGACACTATAGAAGACAGATGACAATACTCTGGGCCCTCTTATCTTCCTTGGAAGAGTGCTGGTTCTTGTTTGGGGGCTTCAGTGCAGCCTGGCTCCTGCTCTGTTCCGCCCAGCCCTGCAGGAAGCTCATGTACTCCTGGGTTCCTTCTCTAATCTCTGTGGACTCCCTCAGCGAGTCATGGGTGTAGTTAGGGTGGGTCTCAGCATGACTTGCTCTGCCTCCCTCCCCCCACTGCTCTATGGAGGCACCTGGCACCACTGCTAGATCCCCAGTGGGAGCCCCAGTTGTCCCCAAGAAGCCCTCCTAGGTCTTGGCCAGCCCAGACCCCACAAGGAGGTCCCTGCAGGCTTCTTAGGCCCCCAGCACGCACACCGCCTTGCTGTGTGGATATAAGCCACCTCCAAGACCTGTGTGGTCTTGGGCTCCCCTGCTCGGGCAGCTAATTTAGCCTAGACCTCAGCCCCTACGTCTCCATCTGGAAAATGTCCCCAAGCAGGGGACTGAGCTGACTGTGGGTTCATCTGATGAGTTTTCTGCAGGGCCACAGTCTTGAGGCTCTTCTAGGACCAGAACACAATGGCCTGGTACACCATGTGTAGCCTTAGAGCCGTTTCTGGCAGGCACTAGTCTGGCACCCCAAGTGAAAGTCATCTGCAGGTTCTAAAAGCTGCCTGCTTTCAAAACTATGGGAGGCAGCTTATGATAAAAACACTTTAGCTCAAAGGAATTATAAAAACAATGTTGCAAAAGATATAACAAAGGAACATAGTTATCCTAGAAACATGAAATCCAGGCAGCTCAGCTTTGAGTAAACCTTACACAAAGGCTTATGAGAAAGAGCAACATTGTTTGGATTTACACATTTTTAGCCTTTGTCTGTTAGAAGGTAAATTTATTGTAAATTTCAATAACCTCTTTTCATACACTTAAAGGTTAAGAGCATTCTTCAGAGAGTTTCGTGTTCTTACAACTTAAAAACAGTTCCTCTGGTTTAAAAAAAAAAAAAAAATACTTCCAGCCTCTCCAAATTCAGAGACTGCTAGGGCTGTTTGGGAATTACACTCACGGCACCTGAGGACACAGTTATACAGAGCACAGGTTCCCAGTTGTCTAGTAGGACCACGCGCCCCTGGCTCCTGAGTGTCGGAGGACCAAGCATGGGTCTGGCTTGTGTCACCGGGAGCGGAGCTTTGGCCGTCCCCGGTGTGCAGCTCCGGAGCCCAGTCAGAGGCTGGCTCATTTGTAAACCCGTCCGAGTTGGGCTGTGTGCCCGACAGGATGTGCACAGTAGGAAATGGCTGTCTAGGGTCACTATTTATTGCCTGGAGATGAGGGAGAAGCAGTTTCATCTGGGCCGAATCAGCCCTCCAGGGGCTGCCTCCAGATCCCCGCACCTGGGGTCAGTGAGGCCCAAGCCCTCAAAAGACAGAAGTTGCAGACAGGGATAGGGGTCTTTCCAGCCTGGAACCTTCCCGGGCACCCTGAAGCTCTCCTCTCTGGACAGTCTACAGTGTGTGTGGGAGGCAAGCATTGCCCTTCATTCTCCCAGCCCTGTGTCATGCCAGGGAGACACCTGGGTTTCTCTGGAGCCAGCTGCAGGTGACCACACTGGCTCCCTGGGTGGTCTCCGGGTGGGCCTCCCGTGACTGCAGGTTGGCTTAGGTAGTGGAAAGATGGACAGTGGGGCTATAAGATCTGTCCCCAGCAGCTGCAGCCTGCACACAGGAGGCAGGGCAGGGGGTGGCCATCCTGGAAGGCCCTGCTATGCCCACTGGCCTGTTTGGGGGGCCCCAGAGTCTGCCCAGCTCCAGGGCCCATGTGGCCAAGGTAGACTTTCCTCTCTGGGGACCTGAGCCCCCATGTAGGAGGAAGGGCAGATGAGAGCACTTGGTGCTCTGGCCCAAGCTCAGGTTGGAGCCCCTGAGGACAGAGGGGCCCTCTGCACCTTCAGTGGCCAGGAAGGCCGGGAACAAACAGCAGGCAGTGGCTCGGACAGTATAGCAGTGATCTGGGGTCAGAAAACGAACTCCAAGCTGAAGGAAGTATTTCTGGAGCAGTAGGGGTCTCTGGGCCCCCACCCCATCAAACTCAGCGCAGACTAGGAGCTGGTAATTGCAGGGCACTCAGACAAGGGTAACACCCGTTAAACTTCCTACGATTAATTTTCCTGACAGTTTGTTTAAAAGGGGCCTGTCTAACGTATTAAAAATATCTACATTGTGTAGGATCAGTGAGGAAATGCTCAGAAAGCTCCCTGTGAGCACCCTGGCGGATATTCATGTTTTGAAAGTGCTAACCCCAGACACGCTGTGTGCTTCTCCCTGTCATGAAGGGCCTCGGAGAGTCTCAGAGCACACACGCTGATCCCCTGGGGCTGCCCAATGATGTCCCGTAGCTGGGCTGCCCCACGCAGCACTGTTCCTCTCACTGCCCAGGAGTCCCAGGGCCACTCTCCTTCCTGGCTGCTCCTGGGGCTCCCTGGCTTGTGGCCACATCACTCCAGCCTCTGCCTTCATCACTACACGGCTTCTCCCTGTGTGTCTTCCAAGGATATCTGCCATTAGATCTAGGCCCACTTCAATCCAGGAGGCTCTCGTCTGGAGACCTTTCATCATGTCTACAGACGCTTTCCACTAAAGAGGTCACACTTCCCTGACTTTTGTAACTAATTAACCAGGTAGATGGGATATCCCTGTCATCCACTCTCCTGATACCACTCTGAAGTTGTCCCCTGGGGTCACCTTGTAGAAACCACAATTAAAACCCAAGCCCAGGACTGGGAGGAGCTGAACGTCCCAGGAGGCTCCAGTGCCCAGGAGTCAGCAGAGGGAACTGCCTCGTCTATTTGTCAGCAAGTGAAACTTGTTTTTCCTCCCATCCTCGAGGGTTCCCCACTGTGGGGGAGCAAAGTGGGGCAGAGGATGTCTGTCTGTGCAGAGAGCCTAGAGGTGCCTGCCCCACTCTACATGGCCCAGGTAGGGGCCTCTGGGGCAGGGAGCTGCTCACACACACCCAGAGCTTGTTCCGATTGACTAAGTTGGGGGTGAAGCAGGGTGCTACTTCATTCATTGCCTGAGGTCTGGGTGCCTGAGGTCTGAGTGTGGCCTTGCTCACACTTGGACTGCTCTGAGCACAGGTCAGCACACGCATGTCTGTGCAGGACCAGGGCAGGGCCATCTGAGCCTGACCCCCCATCTGGGCTTCTGTGAAGACAAGGAAGTGCTTTGACTTGTGAGAGTAACAGGGAGGGCTTCCTGGAGGAGGGGGCCAGTCTGCTTTGAAGTGTGGGGACAAGAGTGCCTCCTAGGCCCCCAGATTCTCCCAGTATCTGAGCTCTGCTCCCACAGGAGGGAGCCAGCTTCCCCACTCATAGCCCAGCAAGCCCTAGGGCAGCCTCCCCAGCCGCCCCCCATTTCCCCAGCCTTGTAGTCCCACTTCATGAAGGGCAGAGCTGGGTTCTACCTACACTCCTCTGATGAGTGACCCCCGCAGAAATTGCAAGCTCTTATCTCCAGCCCCAGCTTTGCTCCCATGGATTTTGTTGTTCAGTTCTAAAAACGGCAAAGCTCATTTTTCAGTACCCCCTCTGCAGAGAAGAGGGGGTACTGAAAAAAATCGAAGCCGTCTGTGGTTATCTTTGCTTGTTGGTCCCTGGGCCCTTTCTCCACAGGGCCCAATCACGTGCCCTGTGCGATAACTTGTGCACATTTGAGGTTTCCCTTTGTGAAAGTCTTGCTCAAAAACAGAAAGAAACAGACAGATGAACCTGAAGGGCACCTTCACACAGAGGATATGATTCTAGATTTAGAGAAAATTGAGCAGATAGTCCAGCAGGTCGTCCAGCTGCCTCCCTATTGACATTGCAGTCCATTGTTAAATTAATTAACCCATCTCGATACTTTTTTTTTGAGACAGAGTCTCACTATGTCCCCCTGGGTAGAGAGCTGTGGTGTCACAGCTCACAGCAACCTCAGACTCTTGGGCTTAAGTGATTCTCTTCCCTCAGCCTCCCAAGTAGCTGGGACTACAGGTGCCCGCCACAATGCCCAGCTATTTTTTTGTTGCAATTGTTCAGCTGGCCCCGGGCTGGATTAGAACCTGCCACCCTTGTGGCTGGTGCTTTAACCACTGTGCTATGGGCACTGAGCCATATTGATACTTATTTAATGAAAGTCTACAATCTATGTCAGGCCTCACTCTTGGTGTGGCACGTTCTATGGTTTGGAGAAATATGACAGGCGTTACCACCACAGCTTCGAACACAGGCGTTCCTCTGCCCTAAACGTTGCTGTGCTCCCCTGTCCCGCCCTTCCTCCCCACCAGCCCCTGGCAGCCACTGACCCTCCTCTCTCTGTACTAGTGACTTCTCCAGAATGTCACAGGCTGGCGTCGTGCAGCACGTAACACGCATCTGCGGTTCCTCCTCATCTTCTCACAGCTTGACGGCTCCACGCAGCACCCTGCTGTCAGGACACACCATGGCTTGTTTACCATCCGCTCACCCACCGAAGGACATCTTGGCTGCTCCTAGATTTTAGCAATTATACATAAAGATGACATAAACGCTCACGTGCAGAGTTCTGTGTGATTTTTTTACTCCTTTGGGTAAATACAAAGCAGTATGATCACCAGATGGTGTGGGAAGATCATGTTCAGTTTTGTAAGAAACTGACAGGTCACCTCCCAAAGTAGCCGTGCTGCTTTGTGCTCCCACCAGCCTGACTGAGCATCCCTGTTAGCCACATCTCTGCCAGCACTGGGTGTTGTCAGGTTTTTGATTTTAGGGTTTGTATAGCCATTCTCACTTTACCTCGCTGGTTTAATTTTACTTCTCTGATGTATGATGTAGAACATCTTTTTACATGCTGCCTGCACACACGCATATCTTCTTGGATGAAGGATCCATTCAGATCTTTTGCCCATTATTTGATCTGGCTGTTGGTTTTCCTTATCATTGAGTTTTAAGAATTGTTCGTGTATTTTGGATGGAACCCTTTATCAGATGTGTCCTTTGCAAATATTTTCTCCCAGGCTGTGGCTTATCTTCTTATTTTTTTTAAAAGTACCCTTTGCAAAGTAAATTTTAATTTTAATAAACTCTAGCTTACCAGTTTTTTTCTTTCATGGATCATGATTTTGATATATCTAAAAACTCACTGGCAAATGTAAAACTTACCTAGATTGTTCCCTGTTGTTACCTAGAAGTTTGTTTTGTCTTGCACTTTGTATTTTGCTCTGTGATCCAATTTGAGTTAAATATTTTGAAAAATGTCCGGCAGTTTTGTTTGCAGGCGGATATGCAGTTTTTCCAGCACCATTTGCTGGAAAGGCTGTCTTCTCTCCAGCAGCAGCCTCTGCCCTTTGTCCAAGGGCAGCTGATGACACTTGTGCTGCCCTTTCAAGCCCTCTATCCCCTCCTGTCAGTCCCTGTCTGCTCTTCAGCCAAGACCAGGCTGTCTTGATCTCTGTGACTTTATAATAAGTCTTGAAGTCAGATAGTGTCAGTCCTTGGACCTAGTTTTTCTGCATGTAACCTTTAGAATCACTTTGTTGATATCCACAGAATAGCTTGTGGCGTTGTGATTGGGTTTAAAGTGACTCTATAGTTCAGATTGAGAAGAACTGACATCTCACAGTCACACTCTTCCTCTCCATGAGCCTGAGCATCTGTTCGTTTCTTTAGATCTTCTTGGAATTTTTTTTTTTTTTTTGTAGAGATAGGATTTCACTTTATCACCCTCGGTAGAGTGCGGTGATGTCACAGCTCACAGCAACCTCCAACTCCTGGGCTTAAGAGATTCTCTTGCCTCAGCCTCTCAAGTACCTGGGACCACAGGCGCCCGCCACAATGCCCAGCTATTTTTGTTGTTGTTGCAGTTTGGCCGGGTCTGGGTTTGAACCCGCCACCCTTGTTATATGGGGCCAGCACCCTACCCACTGAGCCACAGGCACTGCCCTCTTGGATTTTTTTTAAGTTAGAGTTTTGACATTTTCTTGATGTAGATCCTGAACATATTTTGCACCTAAAGTATTTCATCTTTTTGCTGCTAATATTAAGGGTATTATATTTTTAATTTCAGATTTTAATTGTTTATTGCTGGTGTAGAGGAAAGCGATTAACTTTTGTGTATTAATCTTGCATCCTGCAGCCTTGCTGTAACCACTTTATTGGTTCCAGGAATTTGTGCAGTCTTTGGTGTTTTCTGCATAGACAACCAGATTATCTATAAAGAGTCTTCTTTCTTCCTTCCCAATCTGCATACTTTTCATTTTTTTTCTTGTCTTACTAACCAGAACTTAAAATGAAGTAGGAGGCATGAGAGAGGACCTCCTTCTTTCTTTCTGATCTTTACATTTTTTTTGTTTTTGAGACAGAGCCTCAAGCTGTCCCCCTGGGTAGAGTGCTGTGACATCACAGCTCACAGCAACCTCCAAGTCCTGGGCTCAAGCGAGTCTCCTGCCTCTGCCTCCCAAGTAGCTGGGACTATAGGTGCCTGCCACAAAGCCTGGCTATTTTTTTTGGTTGCAGCCGTCATTGTTGTTTGGTGGGCCCAGGCTGGATTTGAACCCGCCAGCTCAGGTGTATGTGGCTGACGCCTTAGCCTCTTGAGCCACAGGCACTGAGCTTTTCTTTCTGATCTTAAAAGAGAAGCTTCCAATGCCTCTTGATCAAGTGGAAGTCCTGAGAGCTGTCTCCACCCTAGCCCACTCTGGTCTGAGCCTTTCTTATCCAACTTTCCTCCATCCGACTTCTCCCCAGCCCTGTCTGCCCTGGCCTGTGGCCTTTGGGCCCAGAGCACGCACAGCAGAGTGGCCAGGCTGAGTACATTGCTGGTCCCTGGATGAAAAGGGGTCTCTGGCAGTTGGAAGTTTTCAAGTCTTGGAACTTTGTTCCACGAGATGCCACCACTTGGTGGAAGTTGCCTCATCTCGTCTCCCAGAGGCACACAGCAAGCCAGGCCTGCATCCAAGCAGGCAGCATCATGAATATTCATGCAAGCATCGGACTTGCAAATTCCTAGTGATTTAAATGTCATAAGCTGTGCATGGAAGCTGTGGGGAGGAGCTCTGTTGGGCACCGTGTATCTCCATCACCTCCTAAGAGAGAAGCGGGCATCCTTCTTGCCTGCCCCCAGAGCCTCGAGTCACAGCCCTAGACAGGGCAAGGCCAGCTCTGATTAAAGGGATGGCACCTCCACCTTGCCTGAAGTGACTGGTTGATGCCATAAGCTGTGCTCCTTGCTGGGAGCAAATGGGCATTTTGGGGACATTGTGTTTCCCCCAGGCAGGGAGCAAGCCATGCTGGTGGATCCAGGGTGGACTCCGTCCCAGCTTTCCAGGTTGCAAAGTGATTGACTCAGGGCTGTGTCACCTGCTAATACTGAGCGGCCTGGTCGGCTGGTGGGGGAAAGAAGGGGAAGGAGGGAGCGAGAGGGACATAAAGTGGGCAGAGACAGAAGAGGGGCAAAGATGAGGGAGGGACAGAGACGGGGGGAGGAGCAGGAAGGGGAGGGGACACCAGCCCTGGGGTGTGGGCAGCACTGTGAGGACACATGGTGATATGCCTGATATGCCATAAAGGGTGATATGAACTGAAGGGCAAAGGCAGCTCCTGCTCCCGCCTGAACAGTTCCCGGCTCTTCTCCCTCCCTCAGCGCTCAGGACCACCTGGCCTTCTGGGGCCTTTGCAGGGGACTGTGGGAGGTCAGCCCAGCCGACCCCTATGGTCTGGCTGTCCCATTCATAGTTATGTAAATGGGGCTGTGGCACAGGGACAGGACGATGGCCTCCTTTCCTTTCCTCTGTGCTGGGTGGCATCTTGGCTAGACTGCCCCTCTCTCCACAAAAACCCCAGCACCATTTGCAACCATTTGGAGATACTCTGAGGCTATCAAATGAACCAATTATCTCTTTGTGACAAATGCTATTAGGAGGGAGACTGAATTCCTCTCTGGGTGGGGAAGGATATGGGGTCAGGGTCAGGTATGGAGACTCTCCTCCCCTTGCTTGTGAGGCAAGCCCACCTCCTGGGGCTGGAACAAAGGTGCAGGGGAGTCAGAGAACAGAGCCCGTGGCCTGCAAGGTGGGGAGGGTGCGGCAGCTGCAGGGAACAGGGCTCCAGCTGTGGTCACTGGTTTAGGGTTAGGGTTTTCTTTGAGGGAGTCTGGTCTGAATTCCAAATTTGGCATCTGTGTTAAACCACCCCCTTCCTTATGGGGAATGATTTTCGGAGCATGGCAATTACCTTCTAAATTTGTTCATTTGAATCCCTCGGTAGAAACCGGTGTGTGGCGATTACGAAAGGGGGATTGGCCCAGAGGAAAGCTTGTTCTGAGACTCAACCCCACTGTGTAGGAAGGTTAGCTGGGAGCCTGGGACCTGCCTAGAGTCTGGGCTGCCAGGACACAGGTGCTGCGGCCAGGGCTTGTGTGCATAGGCCAGTTCCAACTTTGCCCTGATGGAGCAGGGTAGGGAGTCCTTGGGCTTCTGGTCAGCCCTCGGGGGACTGTGTGTTGTCCAGGCAGGGTGTCCTGCTGGACATCCACTCCTAGCCTCTGCTGTGTAACAAAACAGCCCAAACTTTCAGGCCTAGCACAGTAACTACGGTATGGACCTACTTGTGATCCTCTGAGTGGCAATTGGCGCAGGCTCAACTGGTCTCGCCAAGGTCACTCCAGTGGCTTTGGTCATCTGGTGGCTCTCTCAAGCCTGGCTTGACCTCTCCCTCTAGGAGGACAACAGGGCTTCTCACGCTGAGTGGCCCTGGCCCCCGAGCTAGAGAGCTGGCATGTGGGGCTGGCAGGTTCGGAGCTTCTAGCCAGGGGTAGGTGACTGACTCCACCTCTTTGAAGGTGAATAGCCAAGGCACACAGTGGAGGGGCATCAATCCCAGCACAGGAGATGCCTGGCTCTTTGGGGACCATCTTGCACTGGACACAGGGCTGACAGGGTGACAATCTTGGTAATGGACAGTTCTTGCTTGATCAGTGGCCTCAAGGCCATGTCAAGAAGCACTAGCTTCTGTCTTTCTGAGATGACAGCTGTGGCCCTAGTGACCGTGAGGACATAGGCATCGCAGTGCTGGGGTAAGCCTGAGTGCCACTTGGTGGCATGTGAGGAACACGGGGCTCTGCCAGGACACTCCCATAGGGAGAGAGATGAGGCATCAGGCGAAAGGTGTAGGGAGGAGTCCCTGAGGGGGCAGCATCAAAGACCCACATGAGGAAGACAGTTTAGCCACAGGGGACCCACCTCCCACCCACGCATGTACACAAATTCGGGCCGCCACCCTCAGAGGCCGCAGGTGAAGCTATGGAGGCACCCAGCTCAGGCCGGAGGGTGGATGGGCCACTGGGTGCAGTCTGCTCGTATCTCCAAGTGTGTGACTGGGGGGGGAAGGAAAGGAAAGCCCCCCTTGGCCTGCAGAGACTTCCCTCCACCCAAGCTCCCAGGGAGTGGGCCTGGGGTCTTCCTAGGGCCAAGCGCTGCTATGCAGGGCCTGCAGGCTTCCCTGCCTCCCCCAGGGAGTCTCTGACTCTGTAGCCCCCTGACCCCTGGGGATGGGCCACAGGCTGAGTGCATACCCCTTGCTCCCTGCTTCCAGGTGTTACTCAGACTGGCCCCACGTCTTCCCTGGAAGACAGTACTCTAGCCACCATTCCTGTATGTGTCTGTGCGTGTCCTGTAGCTATGAGCACGGGTTTCCAGGACAGGATGGTGAGTGACAGCTGGCAGACAAATCCAGACCCCGCTGCTCACAGTTATAAATAAAGTTTTATTGGCAAACAGCCCACCCATTCACCTACACATCAGCAGAGTTTGAGCTGCCGTGGCCGAGTCATTGTGCAAGAGTTTGCCTGGCCAGAAAAGCAGAATCGCTCACTCTCTGGCCCATTACAGGAAACATCTGCCAACCCATGCACAGGGACACAAGTCCAGAGGTGGGACTGGGGCAGGCATGGGAGCGGGCATCACAAGGCTCCATCTGAGGGGTTGGGGGCCCACTGGTCCACTCATGATCAGTGCTTCTTAGCTTTGTGTGAGTGCTGTGGGCCTCTTGTGCCCAGCCACAGTGAGGGTGCTGGGCAAGGTGTCAGCTTGGGACCAGCTCCACACCAGAGCTGGGGACACGTGTGGAGAGCTCTGTCCTCCTGTGCCCCACAGCTGTTCCTCCCCAGGTCTCTGCCTGTCCCCCAGAGCAGGCTGCCTTCCTGCCTCTGCCTGTCTCTGTCACCTGCAAAGTAGCCCCAATCGCAGATGTGGCTGCAGCGGCCTCTGCCCCTCCTCCCCCTTTGCATCGCAGCCCTGGTGACCTGCTCTTACCCTACCCTGCACCGCCTTGCCTCCTCCCCACCGCTCCCCCAGTCACGGCCCTGAGCCCTCCAGTTCCTGCCATAAAGCTCTGCCATCCGGCAGGTGCCCTTGTCCCCTGGGTCTCATGCTCCCCCAGGCACCATCACCCTGGCCCCTAACCCTGTCCACATGAATGCACAGGACAGGTGCTCAGTAATTGTTTGTGAGTATTGGAGACTGTGGGCCTGGGGTGTGGGGGGCACATAGAGGTGCACGGGGTGTAGGCTGAGTGGAGGGGGAGGAGCATGCAGCAAGGTTCTGAAACATTCCAAGACCAGATAGTGAACTCACTGCTCAGGCCATATGCGCAGGGGCTGCCTCCCAGCGGCAAGCCTTAAGCCCGGCGCAGGAGGGCCTGTGCGGCCTCCTTTGCTAAAGCTGTGGCAGCTGCCGAGGAGCCCACAGGAGGAGAGGAAGGGCTGATGAGCCATGAGTGAAACCACAGGGAACTGTCCACAACACCTGCAAGGCTCATACCCGGCTCCCAGGAGAGGGGCTCCCTGGGCCACTCAGCCCCCTCTGCTCTCTCAGAAGGTTCAGCGGCTCTCTAGGCAAACTTATGCCGTGGCCACGCCCAGGGGGGTGGTCCCTATGTACAGCCTCCCTCCTCCCCAAGGGGCAGTGGGGCCCAGGGCTCCTCCAGGCTCATGCTAGTCCTCATAGGCAGCTACAGCCTCAGGCTGTCCTTGGCCAGTGCCCAGGTCACAGGGTCAGGACCAGAGATATTCAGGAAGGACCAGCCCATGCCCCACCCCTCACTCAGGTTTCTAGACACAGAAGAGACCCAAGGCTTCCACTGTCCACAGCGATGGGTCTCACCCATCCTCCCGCACCTCGTCCTCCTAAGACAGAGACCTGTTCACCATCGTGTGGCTGCATAGCTCTGAAGGACCTGCTCTTCATCACAACCATACCATCAGGGCAGAGGCTGCTGTCTGCAGAAGCACAATCCCCTCACTGAGCTCTGAGCATCCCCAAACCAGGAGCTAAGAGCGTCCCCCCACCCATCCAAGGGGCTGGCCAAGGTGGGGAGAAGGGAGAGTAGAGTGCCGGCTGAGATAGGGCGAGCCCCTCCCACACTGGGGCCCCAGGGGGATGCGCATGGGCTCCCCAGCTTCCTCTCTCATGCTGGCCACCCCTGAAGCCTTTGTCCGGTGGGTGAGCACATGCGCCTCTCTGTCCTCCATAATCAGATTCACCCAAGGTGGGGGCGGAGCGCTAATTCTATTGAAATGTGCCGAAGTGCTGTGTGGTGCCAGATGTCCATAGGGAAGCTCAGTGCCCATCTTTGCCAGTGGATGGTCATTAGACTTGGGGAGGGACAGGATATACACCAAACTGCCCACATAATTATGCAGCAAAAAAACACTGGGAAATCGCAGACCTGGAGGCAGCTGCCAGCATTGAGAACTGAGCCCTGGTGCCAGCTCTGTGTGGGAGGCTGGGCGAGGTCAGCTCTTTTCTAAACATGCTTCTGAATTGTAAGCTAAGTCCTGCTTGGGACAGGGGACCCCGACAGCACAGCCTATCCCCAGCCTGCAGCCTCACCCCCCTTGACACAGCAGAGGGCTTTGTGCAAAACCCACTGGAAACCCACTGCCAGTGTTCACACAACCCAGGTTTTACCGGCGTGCAGCATAGCTGCTTGGATGGCCTCTGTCAAGGGCACAGGCTAAGGTTCCAATGCACCCTGTGCTCGGTTGGCCCCACTTCTGATCCTTCAGAGTCAAATTAATGCCCTGCATTTTAGAAAGATGCAAACAAAAGGCTTAGCAAGACTGATTAAATTGGCTCAGGTTTTAGTTGTGTGAGTGGCAGTCTGCACCTAGACCAACTTTCCTGCAAGGAAAAGGGGCTCCAGCCCAGGGGATCCCCCATGTGGGTCTGTTCTCCATGTCTGAGATGTGCCGGGTAGGAGGCCACCAAGGCTCCTTCGTGCCGATTTGCTCTGGCACAGGTGGGGATTGAGCCCCAGGCGGGAACCCCACACACCTGCTCACATCTGCACTGCGCCGCCTGCCCTTACCAGAGACCTCTAATCTCTATTTGTTGCCACTTAGCAGATGCCCAGTGACTTGAACATTCTAATGGGACTTCAGGTGGAGAATATTTGAGAACACAGCAAACAAATGTTTAGCCCACAGCCCCCGGTGGCGCTACCACCTGCAGATGACTGTAAGTCACTTTTGACGTGCCCCAAAGCAACTGGCACCCCAGCCATTGCCCTCATTGGTTAATGGCACGCCCACTGACAGTCACTGGGTGATCGGGGCAAGGCCAGACCCCGCACCTGCCCCATTGTATGGAATGAGGGGGGCCTTTCTCAGGGGCTTGGGGCCTGGGGTATCTCTCCCTGTCCTGGAGGGTGCTGGCCCAGCACGGTGGGGGAGGGGGATGTTGGAAAGGCCATTTCCTAATCCGATTGAGGCCCTCTGGGCTGACCTTGTGGTCTCCTAGCAGCCATGCTGGTGCCAGTCCCGCCGCACAGCCGGTGCAGACAGGATGTGGCTCCTGGGGGCTTCTGCTCCGCCAAGTCCTCGCTCACCCAGCGGCCTCTGTGGCTCCAGCAGTCAGGAGAGAGGTTCCAACTGCCTCGTCCAGGACTGCTGGCTGCGCCACCAAGGAAAGGGCAGCACTTCCTGCCAAAGTTACAGGTACACCTGCCCACCTCGGAGGAGTGGTCCTGGTGGGGCCCCGACTCCAGCTGGCTTGGATTCCCCCTGCCCCAGCCGAGGGACGTTTCTGCTGGACAATGAGCATCCAGGAGGGAAGGTGGTACTGTCCGTGGTGCTGAACTCCCTGGGGCTCTGACATTCTCTTGACGCTGAGGTCATTAACTCTGGCCCCGCCCCTCCCAGAAATTCCAAACCAGAATTTCCTCTGCAGGGACCAGGTGGAGGAGAAGAGCTAAAGTAAGGCAGGCGATAGAGATGAGGACCAGGCTGCAGGGAGGCTCAGCCCCCGAGAGCTCACCAAGTACATGACCCTTGGACTGTAGGCTCCAGTCACCTACAGAAGGTGTCCCCTTGGGAGCGGGTGAGGCACTGCCTGCCAAGGCTCCAGCCCTGCCTGTGGCGGTCCACACACAAGAGATGCTCCTGCAGCTGCTATGTTCTCCATGTGAAGAACAGCCGTGGTGTGAATGTGAGCACTTGGGTTGTAGGGTCAGACTCCTGGGTTTCTCCGGTAAATGGGTTAACAGTAGTTCCTTCCTCCCAGACTTGATGTGGTCGTCACTAAGGTGACACACAGAGCAGGTGTCTGGCTCCTGCAAAGGGTGTAATGTCAGCTGGAAAGTGGAATTTAGAGGGATTCAAAATATTAATTTGTATATAAAGCCGAAGCCTGTACATTAGAGCTGTCTGATGGTGGGATGGACCGCTTTGTGACCACCAGAGCTTGCTGCTCTGTCAATCTCATTCCCCTTCCCTTCATAGGTCAAATGTCCCAGCCTTTCCCTGGTCATCCACTCATAGGCCCAGAAATGTGGGCAGTTATGAGAGAAGGTGCGGGTCCAGAGTTCATCGCCCCTCCCAAGGCATCTGCTGGGCTTCCCCTCAGGCCTAGTCTGTGGTCACTGCCACCCAGCGCTGACCTGTCTCGTGTCCAGGCTCTTGTCCACTGTAGGTTGTGTGTCCCATTGCCTTGGCTTCTAGATCACAGCAGCATCCAGAGTCATCTCTGCAGGTGCCTGGGAGGGGCAGCCGAGCATAGAGATGGGACTAAGGGATGGCACACTTTGCCCACAGCTCTTCCCTGGTTCCAGGACAGTGAGGTGGTCTTGGGGGCACCCATAACAAGAATAGGACATGTCCACAGGAGAGGCAAATCAAATGCATGTGTTTATTTTGGTTTTGCTTTTGTATAGGTAGCTCATCTGCAGGGCTCTAGCTCCAGGAGGACATGCTGGGCGCACCTCCTGCTGCCCAGTCCTCTCCCCATGTCAGTCTGGGGGCTCCCAGGGGGCCATGCCGGGCACTCAGTAGAGCCATCTCCATGGCTACATGGAGCACTTGTGTCATAACTGATCAACCAGCCCCGCATAGGGGGCACTTGAGTTGTTCCTGAAGTTTTACTGTTTCAAACCAGGCAGCTGAGGATGCTGACCTGCAGCTTTCTGGAATTAAGTGCATCATTCCTGGCCTTGCAGTGGTGGAAGCAGGATGGGGCCGAGAGAAGTCCAGGAGTGTGTTGTGGTTTGGGGTCTGGAGGCTTTTCGGTCTGGATTCAGACAGGAAGGTTAGAAAAGGCCACCCTGACCTGGGCCCAGCTGGGCTGATCATCTGCTCTAGGGGAGGGGCAGTTCCCACTAGGCTGGCCCCAGTGGTCACCATGTTGGGAGGGTTTGAGCAATAGCTGTTTTACAAAGCCCCTGGGCTTTCCAAGCATCCAGAGCAACATTTGGTACCTTCCCTATCTAGCAGGCTGTTTGATGAGCTGAGAAGGGTGTGTTTGGGGGCTGTCTCTTTATCTGAACTGTGGGATTAATTAGAAAAAGGGCTTGGTGAGGTGGCTCTCGCCTATAATCACAGCACTCCAAGGTGGGTGGATTGCTTGAGCTAAGGAGTTTGAGACCAGCCTAAGAGTGAGACCTCATCTCTAAAAATAGCTGGGTGTTGTGGTGGGCACCTATAGTCTCAGTTACTTGGGAGGCTGAGGCAAAAGGATCACTTGAGCCCAACAGTTTGAGGCTGCTGTGAGCTATGACACCATGGTACTCTATCCAGGATAACAAAGTGAGACTCAATCTCAAAAAAAAATAAATAAATAAAAAGAAGAAGAAGAAAGAAAAGAAAAAAAAAGAAAAGAGGAAAAAGCCTGTGTTCCTCAGAGGAAGGGCAGAATAGGGGTGAGAATACCCTGCCAGGGGCCAGCTGTCTGCAGCTGGGTCCCGGTGGCCTTCACTGGCCAGGTGCTCCCCAGCTGTCCCCAGCCAGGCTATGTGCACCCACCCACCCTCCGCCGCCAAGACCACCACGCAGAGGCCATGCCCTGTTGCAGCTGCTCCTAAATACACCTCTTACTCTATGTTTAATGCTTTCATTCCACCTCCTCTTCCCACATACAATTTCAAATTTGAGAGGGCAGAGGCCTGGCCACCTGGGCCCCTCCCCGCTGGAGTAGCCTCTCCCAGCTTCCAGGCCAGCACCCAAACTCAGCCCACTTACTTCTGTTGCCCACCCCCCAAAACATTAACTACCAATCCTGTGTGCATGTGAGTGCCATTGGCGCTCTGGGTACTGTGGTGGGAACTTCAAGAGCCCGTCTTGGGGGCAGCACCTGTACCTCGTGAATAGGGCGCCAGCCCCATATACCGAGGGTGGCAGGTTCAAACCCGGCCCTGGCCAAACTGCAAGAAAAAAATAACCGGGCGTTGTGGGGGGCACCAATAGTCCCAGCTGCTTGGGAGGCTGAGACAAGAGAATCACCTAAGCCCAGGAGTTGGAGGTTGCTGTGAGCTGTGATGGCACTGCACTCTACAGAGGGCAATAAAGTGAGACTCTGTCTCAAAAAAAAAAAAAAGAGCCCGTCTTAAAGAAATAGCTCTGAAGCTGCCTGAGGTCACAGTTAGCCATGGGACCAGCGGGCTCCATGTCCATACTCCCACTGCAGTCACTCTCCTGCTATCATTCACAGTTTTCCAACTCGTGTCAGAGTCCCCCCTCCCTCGAGCACCAGTGCCTGGAGGAGGCAGTGCCACTGGCAGGCCACGGGGCTGCCATGTCCTGACATCCCTGTCCACCTCCAGGACCCCCTGTTCCCAGAGGTCCCCCCAACCCAACCACTGAGGCCCACAGCCCCAGGCAGGTGGCCAGGTATACTTGAGAGTGTCAGTGCACACACCAGCCCCGGGAAGAGACCCACAGAGACACGAGACATAGAGACAGAAGCAGAGAGGCACACGAGCTGCATCATGTTCTGAGGTGCCCATGCTGACCGCCCGGCCTCTTCAGCAGGGAGCGCCCATGGCTGCAGCCACATTGCTGCTCTTCCTGCCCCACAAGCCTCACTGTCCTCATCAGCCTTCTGCTCAGGCCACATCCCTCCCAGTGCTTAGAATTGCAAATCAGGGTGTTCTGGAGGGTTGCAGCCCACTATGTGTACCCCGGAATATTTGAGGGGCTGGATAGGTGACCTTCTTTGCTCTCCCCACAGGCCAGTCAAAAGATACATGGGTGCTGAGGGTTCAACAGCACTCAAGAGTACTACTGGCCAGCCCGTTAGACAATGTCCCACAAGGCCACCCTGTGTGACTGGCACTAGGACTCCCAGGGGTGGAGTAGAGAGGCGGACATTCAGCCTGGACAGGAGGCACGGTCACACCTGGCAGGGGTCATAGCAGGGGTCAGCCAGGGTGGACAAAGCTGTCCCTGAATGCAGCTGTCCCTGCCAGACACCTGCCTCCCATGTGATTCTCATCATCTGACCCATGAATTTGTTGGACCCTCTGCCAGGAAGATTTGGGATTCCAGCTGGGTCTTATGTGCCATCGGGTTGAAGGTCAGAAGTCACCTTCCCGAACCCCCCAGCACTAACCCAACCAGGCTGCCTCCAGCATCACTCTGTGCTGTAGCTTTCACTGGCCCCCCAATACCACAGGCTGTTCTTTTCATTGGTCTCACCACCCCTGGCTTCTGCTCCCTGAGGGCAGAGGCTCCTGTTTCTTTTCCATTTCAGTAATGTTTATGGGAAGGGAGGAGGGAGAAAGGAAGCTAGATTAAGAATAAGAGAAACAGTTTGAAGAAAATATTTCAGATTGTATATGAAACCAGCACATTGTACCCCATGATTGCATTAATGTACACAGCTATGATTTAATTTAAAAAAAGAATAAGAGAGAGAAGACAAGTAATTAAAATCAGAAGAGAAAGAGGAGACATTACAGCTGATGCCACAGAAACAGAAAGAAAGGATTGTGCTAAACTACTAAGACCAAGCACATGTACACACACCCATGACCCAGGAGGAAGGGGTGAATTCCTAGACACACAGCCTTCTGAGACCAAATCCTCTGTCCATATACTAACAATGAACTACCCAAAAAGATATCAAGAAAACAATCCTGCTCATAGTAACATCAAAAAGAATAAAATACTTAGAAATAAATTGGACCAAAGACATGAAAGACTTGTACACTGCCTGTAGCAAATGGTAAAAGTCGAAGACACAAATAAATGGAAATATATACCATGTTCATGGATTGCAAGAATTAATATTGTTAACATTTTTGGGTGGCGCCTGTGGTTCAAGGGAGTAGGGCGCTGGCCCCATATACTGGAGGTGGCGGGTTCAAACCCAGCCCCGGCCAAAAAAAAAAACAAACTTCAAAAAACAAAACAAATAAATAAAAAGAACATTTTCATTCTAGGCTGGGCAAAGTGGCTCATGCCTATAATCCCAGCCCTCTGGGAGGCTGAGGCAGGTGGATCACTTGAGTTTAGGAGTTCAAGACCAGCTTGAGCAATAGCAATACTTACTAAAAATAGAAAAAGTAGCTAGGCATTGTGGCAGGCACCTGTAGTCCCAGCTACTCAGGAGGCTGAGGCAGAAGGATAACTTGTACGTAGGAGTTTGAGGTTGCTATGAGCTATGATGGCACCATAGCACTCTAACCTGGGCAGTAGAGTGAGACTCTGTCTCAAAAAAAAAATTCACTCCACCCAAAGTGATTTACAGACTCAAAGCAATCCCTATCAAAATTCCAATGACATTTTTCATGGAAATAGAAAAACAATCCTAAAATTCATATGTAACCACAAAGACCTCAAATAGCCAAAGCATTTTTTGAGAAGGTAAAAAGCTGGAAGCATCACATGTCCTGATTTCAAGTTATATTCAAAGCTAGAGTAATCAAAACAGCATAGTACTGTCATAAAAACAGACATATGCCAATGGAACAGAGTAGAGAGCCAAGAAATACACCCACGCGTATACAGTCAACTAGTCTTTGACAAGGTGCTATGGTTTGAGTGTCCCCTTCAAAACCCTTATTGAAACTGAATCCCCAATGTGGCAGTATTAAGAGGTGGAGCCTTTAAGAGGTGACTGGGTCATGAAGGCTTCGTGAATGGGTTAATCCACTCATGGATTAATGGATCGATGAGTTATGGAATCAGGTCCACAGGGGAGGGGAGCTGGTGGAGGAAGAGAGAGCTGAGCTGGCCCACTGAGCCCTCATCCCGTGTGCCCTGCTTGGCCTCAGCCCTCAGCAGGAAGGCTTTCAACACTTTTGTATTTACATGGACACATTTGGAGAACATTCTCCTAAGTATCTCAAGAACAGAAAAGCATCCTATGTAGTTGGTACTAATCTGAAAATAGTAGATCAACAACTACAGGCCCACTGAGAGAAAAACAGAGTTAAGTGCAAGAAGGGGGGGACAGGGGCTCAGTGAGTTCCCACCTGTCAGGCATCTTTGCTGTGGCCATCTTTGGAAGATACAGCCTGCCACACTAGGAGAACTGGTGAGCAGAAGCTCTGGGGACATTTTACTTCTGCAGTTATAAGAGGTGCTTAATGTGACTCGTGTTCACATTTTGTTATGGTATATATTAAGTATTACAATTTTAATGCAGCTTTTGCCTTTATTAAAATGCATATACATTTTTTGGCGTCCTCTGTATATACAATTGTTATTTGTCAATTATACCTCGGGAAAGCTGGGGGAAAAGTAAATTCTATAAGATGCTGTCCAGAAAGTATCCAGCCATTTACTATGAAAAACAGAGACACATGTGTCTGTATATTTTCCAGACAGCCCTTGTACACACACATACAAACACATTTTCATTTCAAACTTCCATGTTTTCTTCCAGTAATTTTATGGGGTTTGTTTGTAAGTTTTAATCTTCTCCTCATCTGGAATTATTCTAATACTAGTGCTCCACGGATTAGAGCACAAGTTCCAGGAACTAAGTTAAATTCTCTTAAGGAGAGAAAAGAAGTATGTATTTTGCTCCAGAAACACTAAGAGTCCAGGAGTAAGGGCTGCAGGCGTAGCTTGATACAGGAGCTGAAAGTTGGCATAACATTCACCAGCGTCTGTCTGATGAGGGCCTGCCTAGGCCTTCTGGAATGTGCCAGTTGGCGAGGTCTGAGTCACATGTCCACTGGGTGCAGGGGTGGGCAGCTCCCCCAGGAAAGGAAACAGAACTGGGGTCTTGAGGTCCAGCTTCCGTCACCCCGGCTGCTAGCGTCCAGTGCCGGCCTGGGTTGCCTGTCTTCCCCTGCTGACCTGGGTGCTGTCTCTGCCACTGTCAACCACATCTCACTGACCTCTCAGTCCAGCCATCCGTCAGTGCCAAACTATTCCCAGTGAAGTCACCATTAGAACGTTCCAGCAGCTGGAGAGACTGGTACGTCCCCACCCCCTGGGAGCCTATCACTTCCTGGCTGTTCTTAGATTAATTTTTCCATTTCAGCTGTGTAATCGACATGTCTATATGCAATTGCTGCTGTATTTTATTAGGACTGAATGTACATGCAGGACATGAGTCCAGTCTAGGCAATGGCCCGTCCTTCCTCTCATCCTCTCCTCCCCATGGTGGCCCTCCCAGCAAGCGTGCCTGGTGCCCACTCCACCTCCCTCTTTGCTTCTGTGGGAGCAGCAGGCTGCACTGCCCAGCAGCAAGGTTGTGCCCAGGAGAGGGGCCCAGCGAGCCTGGCAGAAGAAGGCAACCCTGAGAGCCCAGTGTGCACCCCTGTACCCCCACTTTCTGACCTACCTCCCTCTCTCTACAGGCCAGCGCTAGGCTTGCACCTGTGTCCCTGTGCACACATGGCCCAGTGGCCACCTCTGGTCAGGGTAGACCTGCAGGGCAGGGGCCTCCTCACACTCCTACAGAACCTTAAGATCAAAGGCCTCAACTTCCTACAGCTGGGGCAGCCACCAGCTGGCCCCACACCCCAGTGGCCTGCTGCTTCTGGCCCCCACCGGCCTCCAGGTAGCTATATTTACTGCCTGTGCTCAGCGAGGTATTTTAAATGTTTTGACATTTACAATCTGTGTTGGATACACTTGTTCTATTTAAATTATACCCAGCTGCAGTGACTCACAGGGAATTGGTTTGTCTCCTGAGACTGCCTCCTAAGTGGAGTCTGGAGCTGCCATGGGAGCAGTCAGGGTCTTTGGAGGCACCTCGGTTAGTGCCTGGAACAGGCCCAGGGAGTAAACCTACCAACGTCCTGTTCTGGCAACTTCCAGCATCTCTTGTGACTGCCCCAGTCTCCTGAGGCTCTCCTTAGCAGGGCTGTGCTCCAGGTACCCAGGTGAGGTGGAGCCCCACAGGCAGTAACCTGAGCCATTTCCCAGAATGGCCAAAAGCTTCTTGGAGTCCGAGCATGACATGGTAGCTGGGGTGTTTCAGCCCAGCGGATGCAGCTTCTGCCCGCAGGCACAGGAATGAAAAACCCAGAGCCGGCAGCGGCCTGGCTTCAGCCCCCAGTAGGCCTCTCCAGCCACACCTTCTCCTCTCATTCCCTAGCCCATGTCCTCTGATGCATGTTGTCCCTGCCCTGAGCAGCGGCTCCAGCTCAGGACAGGCCTCTGCTACCTGGGGATTACTTGTAAAGGCAAAGCCTTGGCCTGGTCACCAAAGGAATTGGGCCGGGCTCAGATAGGCCAGGTTCAAATCCAGGTCTGGCTGTTTCTGAGCCGGTGTCTTTGGGCAAGACCTCTAACCTCATTTGGGCTCTGTTTCCTCAGATACAGAGCAGACACAAGGGCCCAGCCTTGCAGGTGGACTTGGAAGTTAGAGGTGGGGTGGGGCCTCAGGTGCTAGGAGAAAGGGAGTGGGCATGTGGGGAGGGTCTTCGCTGGCTTCAGCTATGACATCAGTGTGTTCTGCCTGGAAAGGGAAGCAGGGACACTCAGGGGCAGCAATCATGAACTCAGTGTGTCCCCACTTGGGAATCCAGAGCCCAGGCCTTTTGTCATAGCCCAGACACTCGAGTCTGTTTCCCAGTATTTACAGACTGAACCCCACGGAGAGGCTCACCGAGGCGTGAAGGAGGCTGCTAACCTCTTCCAAGTGGGGGATGGGGGCCGCTGGGAGTCCAGCTTAGAGATCAGTGGCCTAAACCCCAGCCAGGGGAGCAGGCACCAGGGCAGCAGGCAGCCGTCTGATGGCCCACCTCCCTGTCCTACAGGTCAGCACCTTCATGTCCTTTGTGTTCCCCATGGTGGTCATCTCAGTCCTGAACACCGTCATTGCCAACAAGCTGACCATCATGGTCCACCAGGCTGCAGAGCAGGGACGGGTGTGCACAGCTGGGGATCAACACGGCACGTTCAGCATGTCCATCGAGCCTGGCAGGGTCCAGGCCCTGCGGCACGGAGTCCGGGTCTTACGTACGTAGCCTCTGGGCCCCTGGGGCTGAGTGGGGGGCCAGGGGTCAGCTAAGGCTGTGCCGCTTCCCCCCCCAAACCAGAGTGAGTTTGAAGGCAGTGAGATGGTGCAGCCCAGGCCCAGACCAAGGAGTGCTGGCTCCACAGGGGAGGGCTGCCCTTCTCCACCCTCCCTCCCTCCTTCCCTCCCTCCCTCTCTCCATCCATCCATCCTTTCATCCCTCCCTCCCTCCATCTGGATGACCAGCTCCGGGAGCCTATGGTGCCAGGTCCTGGGTCCTTGCCTCAGCCTCGGGGTTGCCAGATGAAAGCAGGAAGCAGGAGGGAATTGCATTTCAGACATTCCGTGAGTAACTTGTTAGTAGAGGTATGCTCCAAATGCTGCAAACCCAGTCTATCTGGATGTACCTTTGTGCTGGCAGGCTGGTGGTGAGGTCAGTCCACCCTCTTGAGCCTGCCTGGCCCTGTCGGAAACCAGCCCTCCTCCAGCCCTCAGGCTGACAAGGAAGGACCCCAATGGTGTGCTCTGCTGGGCTTCAAGGAACCCCTACCCTGCTCCCAGAAAATTGGGGGGTCTGTTGTTCAGTGGGGTCCAGACCTCAGTCTCCTCAGATCACATCAGCCTCAAACCAGGAGACCCTAAGAGTCCCACCTTGAATTTTACAGGTGAGGAAATTGAGGCTGAGAAGCTGCAGAGCCCTGGCCAGCTTTGCACAGTGACGGCAGGCAGGGACAAGCCCAGAGCCGAGGGCTCCTTCGTAAGCTCCACGCTGCTGGGCGCTGGGAACTTGCACTTGGAGGGAGTGTTCCCAAGTGGGGTTTATGGTTGTTTTCTTTTTAAATTGTGGTAAAATACACATAGCATAACGATTATAATCTTGGCCTTTATTTTTTTTTTTTGATTCAGTCTCACTTTGTTGCTCTCGGTAGAGTGCTCTGGCGTCACAGCTCACAGCAACCTCTAGCTCTTGGGCTTAGGCGATTCTCCTGCTTCAGCCTCCTGGTAGCTGGGACTACAGGCATCCACCACAACGCCCAGCTATTTTTTTGTTGCAGTTTGGCCGGAGTCAGGTTCAAACCCACCATCCTCGGTATATGAGGCCGGCGCACTACTCACTGAGCCACAGGTGCCGCCTCAATCTTGGCCATTTTTAGTGCAGTTTTGTGACTCTAAGCACATGGACGCTACTGAGCAGCCACCCCACCAGCTCTGGAAGGCTCTCACCTTCCCAAACCGAAGCTGCCACACTCCAACACTGGCTCCCCACCCCTCCCCAGACCTTGCCATCCCCATCCCATTGATACTTTCTGTCCTTTGGACCTACCTCCTCTAGGGACCTCCCTTCATGGAGCCATACAGTATTTGTCCTTTGAGTCTGGCTTATTTCACTGTCACAATGTCCTCAGGGTTTCTCCGTGGTTAGAGTGTGTCCGAATTTCCTTCCTTCTAAGGCTGTGTAATATTCCTTGTGTGGACAACCACACTTCGCTCATCCCACCTCTCGATTGTGGGGAATATGCTGCTATGAACGTGGGTGTGCAGAGGTGTCCTTAGGAACCTGGCTTCAGTTCTTCTGGGTCTGTACCCAGAAGGTGCAGTGCTGGGCTGTATAGAAATACTATTTTCAGTTTTTTGGTTTTTTTTTTTTTTTGTAGAGACAGAGTCTCACTTTATCGCCCTTGGTAGAGTGCCGTGGCGTCACAGCTCACAGCAACCTCCAACTCCTGGGCTTAGGTGATTCTCTTGCCTCAGCCTCCCGAGTAGCTGGGACTACAGGCGCCTGCCACAACGCCCAGCTATTTTTCTGTTTTGCAGTTCGGCCGAGGCTGGGTTTGAACCCGCCACCTTCGGCATATGGGGCCGGCGCCCTACTCGCTGAGCCACAGGCGCTGCCCCTATTTTCAGTTTTAAAGAACTGCCATCCTGTTTCCACAACAGCAGTGCCATTTTACCTTCTGTCTAGCAGTGTGCAGAGAGGGGCTTAGTGTCCCACAACCTCACCAGAACTTGCTGGGGTGAAGTGGTGTCACCCTCCTGAGAGGTGTGAGGTGATGTCACTCTCTGATGGGTGTGAGGTGGTGTCTCCCTCCTGAGGGGTGTGAGATGATGTCACCCTGGGTGTGAGGTGGTGTCTCCCTCCTGAGGGGTGTGAGGTGGTGTCACCCTCCTGAGGGGTGTGAGGTGGTGTCTCCCTCCTGAGGGGTGTGAGGTGGTGTCTCCCTCCTGAGGGGTGTGAGGTGGTGTCTCCCTCCTGAGGGGTGTGAGGTGGTGTCACCCTCCTGAGGGGTGTGAGGTGGTGTCACCCTCCTGAGGGGTGTGAGGTGGTGTCACCCTCCTGAGGGGTGTGAGGTGGTGTCTCCCTCCTGAGGGGTGTGAGGTGGTGTCACCCTCCTGAGGGGTGTGAGGTGGTGTCTCCCTCCTGAAGGGTGTGAGGTGGTGTCTCCCTCCTGAGGGATGTGAAGAGTTGTTTCCCTCCTGAGCATCTTTTCACCTGCTTCTTGGCCATTTATGTCTTCTTTGGAGAAATGTCTATTTAAGTGCTTTACCCATTTTTTTAATTGGGTTGTTTGTTGTTATGTTGTCGGGTTTTAGGGGTTCTTTATATAGTCTTGATATCAACCCCTTATCAGAGAGGTGATTTGCAAATATTACCCCCCTTACTGTGAGTTGCTTCACTCTGCTGATTGCAGCCTTGACCTGGGCTTTTGGTGTCAGACCCAAGAAGTCATTGGCACATTCAATATTGTGAAACTTTTATTTTATGTTTTCTTCTAGGAGTGTTATAGCATCAATCTTGAATTCAGGTCGCCCCCTCATTTGTGTTAAATTTTGTTTGTGGTGTGAGGAAAGGGCCCAGAATCTTTCTTTTGCAAGTGGATGTCCAGTTTTCCCAATATCCTTTGTTAGAGAGTCCCCCGCGGAATGGCCCTGTGATGACCATGAGTACCAGGGAGAATATCTGCTCTACTCTAAGGTGCCCCTTTTTACTGTGTGGGAAGTGCTGAAATCAGGAGGTATGAGACCGCCAGCTGTACTCCTCTTTTATGAGGTCATTTTAGCAATTCAGGATCCTTTGCGAGTCCATATGAATTTTAGGATGGATTTTTCTATTTCTGCAAAAAATATCATTGGGATTTGATAGGGATTACACTGAATCTGTGGATCCATTTGGATAGTACTGACATTTTACCAATATTGAGTCTTGCAATTCATGCACAGAGGCCAGCTCCCTGAATCTAACCTGAGGCATACCTCTCTGCGTTGCAGGTGCCGTGGTCATCGCCTTCGTGGTCTGCTGGCTGCCTTACCACATCCGGCGCCTCATGTTCTGCTATATTTCAGATAAGCAGTGGACTCCGTGAGTGCCAAGAGGCTGGGCCCTGGGGGGGGTACTCCCCAGAACAGGTGGGGACTAGGGTGGCAGGTGGTGCCAAGAGCCCTAAGGGATTCTGTGAGACCCCAGGTGTCCCTTGGGCATCCATGAGGCTGTTAGGCAGTGCTGTGGTGAGGCCCCAGGGAGGGCAATGGAGAGACAGATTCAGAGCAGAACAGGCTGGAGCAGGAAAGGAAAGTTGGGCCTGAGTGTGTTGGCACCCAAGGCATCTATCCCTGAGATGTTGAGACCAGGGGCAGCTCCACTATGGCATGGAGGGTGCTACCTCAGTCCATGGAAGCTGTGGGGGTCCCACGACCAGCCAAGGTGGGACTCCAGGACTCATCTTGGTCCCACTCGGGACTATGCTCTACTGCAGCAAAAGGACACCCAGCAAAGCTAGCAAAGAGAAAAGGGGCTTGGGACGAAGTCAGGGGGACGCCAGATGCGGCTTCCATACTCCTTCCCAGGGGTTCTCTCAGGGGCTGGTCACCCACTGCCCAGCACAGAACGAAAGCCCAGAGAAGAAAGCAGGAGTTCAGCACAAACCCTCCCAATTGCACGGAGGGTTTAGGAGCAGAAGCCCCTCTTATTAGGAAAGGTGGGACCTCCCAAAATCCCAGCTCCCAGGAGCCAGCAGGGGTCAGCTGGTCATTCTGAGCAGGCAGCCAGACACAGGGGGCATGGGTTCTTCAGAGTAACCCGTCTCCATTGGCGCAGGAACAGTGTATACAGCCGGAAGTAAAGGTTTCAGAAACTTGAAACTGCCCCATGGTGCACTGAGCTGCCAGGTAAGGGAGTGAGATCCCTATGCTTGGAGGCAAATAAGCTGAGGGTGAGGGAAGGTTCAGGGCTGTCCAGGAAGCTTAGAGAGGCTTCCTGCCCTAGCTGTTTTGTTAGGTTAGGGAAGCCCTGACACTTCAGATGCCCAGAACTCTAAAGACATTCCAGGCAGCTGCCAGGAGACGCAAGGCCTCAGGCAGAGCAGGAACAGAGACCTAAGGAAGGCTGACACTCCATGGGATCTCAGCCAAACCTCAGGTGGCTCTGGAGAAGCCAGGCCCTGGAATTCATTATGAAATATCTCCATACGACAAAGTTCTCAAGTAGCTTTGTAATTGGTGGCTTAGCCATCACTCAGGGGCACCCCCTAGGGTTCCAGCATGTCCTGCCTGGGCAGGTGGGTCTGAGTGCCTCCCCCCCCACCAGGTTCCTCTATGACTTCTACCACTATTTCTACATGATGACAAACGCACTCTTCTACGTCAGCTCCACCATCAACCCCATCCTGTACAACCTCGTCTCCGCCAACTTCCGCCAGATCTTTCTGTCCACCCTGGCCTGTCTCTGCCCGGTGTGGCAGCACAGGAGGAGGCGGCCAGTGTTCTCAAGGAAGGCCAACAGCGTGTCCAGCAACCACACCTTCTCCAGCAACACCACCCGAGAGACACTGTACTAGGGCCCGGCCTTATGACAATCAGTGTCCCCAGCCTCAGTGGGGGTCAGCTGGGGCCAGCCTGGGCTGCAGTTTGAAGCCTGGGAACCCACGCTGTGCCCCACAGGCCTCTTTCTCTCCAGCTTTCCCCTCCTCTGCCTCTTCCCACCCCCACCCCTCTTTGAAAGCCAGAACAGGAGATTGCTCCCTCCCAGTTGCAGCCGGGCTTCTAACAAGGAGAAATTAGTGTGCAGCGACAGGCGAAGTCTTTGTTCCCAGCCTAATGGATCTTTAAAGAGAAGAAAATGAAAGGCCCTCAGGAGGCTGGGCTGTTGTTTTTGAGGGCACCTCTGCGGTCCCTGCTGGTGGGAACTCAGCTGTTCTGCCCCCTCTACCCCCCTCCCCATGAAGGAATGAGGAGAGGGCTGCTGGGATGGTGACAAATCCCAGGTCCAAGTTCAGGGTAAGGCCATCCCCAGGTCAGGCAGGCACCAAGGCTTTCAGCCTTGCACCCAGGTCCTTCCGTGGAGGACAGGGCTCTGCCTTCCCCAAGGCAACTCCAAGGAAGCCCCTGCTTCTGTCCTTCAGGCCTGGCCCCACACAGGGCCCACTGCTGGGGGTGGAAAATTTCTCCCAGCACCCTGGTCCCAGGCAGCCGAGGCCCACAGAGGGGACCGGGTTCCACATGCCCAAGAGGGACACAAAGGGGCTGGCCTCAGATTGCCCCACCCCAGCCTCTCCTACCCTGTCCTCACCAGGGACACCACGAGGGGGGCAACCTTAGCTTCTCAGGCTCAGCACAGGGGACTCCAGGTTGGTGGCACTGCTACCGCGCTGCCCAGTGGCCTTGGACTAGCACCCTGTGTGCCCTCACTGTGGTGCAGGCTGAGGTCCAGAGCCAGGCTCCCCACCAGCTTCGGAGTGGGTGTGCTGAGAAGGGGTCTGGTACCTGAACGAGATGCCAGGTCCCAGGGACTCTGGTCACAGGTAAGGAGGAAGCCAGGGGACCAGGCACCAGCTGGCCAGCAGTGTCAGGCCAAGGCAGAATCATCTATCACCAGGCGTCAGGCAGCTGCCTGGGCCCGGGCGCCAGGAAAGGGAGGTGCCTCCATGGCCTCCAAACAGAGCAGGACCAGCCAGCTCTGGGCTCCAGAAGGTGATTGCCTGAGCCCCAGGGAGCAAGCCCCCAAGCCTGGGAGGAAATTCAGCCCCTCTGAAAGCAGGCTGTGAGTCCTGGAGAAGCATTTGCCCAGAAGGGAAGTGGATGAGCTGCCCATGTGGGTAGTGTGGGCTTGGGATTCAGGAGATCCGGTCCTAGGCAGAGATCAGCCACTTGGTTCTCTGTGAAATGGTGAGCTGAGTGCTGCCATCTTTGTGGTCACTCTGAAACCCCTCCAAGCTGCAGGACACTTCAGTTCCTTGAGGGCAGGGTGGTGTCAGGCCTGAGTGTCAAGCTTCCTGGCAACTGTCACCTCCCACAGGTGGGGTTGTCAGCCCGGCAGCCCTCCCAGTGCCAGAGAATCATTGACCCCAGGGAGACATGGGCAGGCCAGGAGGCCTTTCTTCACCCCACAGCTCCTCCTTGGGGGGTCTGCTCTGGGAGAGGAGCTTCTCCTGCCTAAAGGAACCAGAGTTCAGCACAGCCCCAGGGCTGCTCGGTGAGCGGCTCAGAGTTTAGCCAGTCCTAAGGCCCCTGAGACTGGGCACAGGCTTCTAAATGAGACCTTGGACATGGAGTCACACAGTCCGGGCTCAATCCTTCTGTGGGCTACCAGGATCTTGGGCACCCTACATTTCTCTGAGCCTCAGTTTTCCCATCTAAGGAATAGTCATGGCCACTGTACCCTTTCAGAGTGTGACTGTTCTGGCAGACCCAGGCCAGACTGGACAGAAGGAACCTTGAGATGGACGCAGAGTCAACGCCCCTCAACCCCAGGCCCTTTGTAGACATAGGCGGTGTCTTCCAGGTGAAGTCTGTGGCTGAAAACTAAAGCCACTTTATGGTGTAACTTTTTTTTTTTTTTTTTTTGGCCAGGGCTGGATTTGAACCCGCCACCTCTGGCATATGGGGCCAGCTCCCTACTCCTTTGAGCCACAGGTGCTGCCCTATGGTGTAATTTTTATGTCCCCATCTGTGCACTTGGTGTCTACAGGGACATGTGTCCACACACCCTGGACGAACCCCTGTGACCCCCACATCCAGTGCTATTACCTCCTGGCCACGTCATGATGTAACTGTGGAAGCCACCTGAGTGCCGTGAATGTGGCAGTGGCAGAGTCCAGAGTCCCTGTGACTGCCCAGTAGTGACAGTGAAGCCCCTCCCCCACCCTGCAGGGATACACCTGCCCTACCCCCGCCTCGTTGTAGATGACAACAAGCCCCTGTGTCTCTCAATAAAAGAGACTGTGTACTCTTGACTGGCCCCTGTGCTGAGCGCATCCGGGCACCATCCATGTGCTCTCTCACTCTGACGGCACCAGCGCAGCAGACAAAGCTCCCAAAGGTGGGGCGCCAGGACCCTTGCTCACATCCTGCCCACCCTTCCTAGTATTTCCAGACGCAGCAGAAGAGGAGGCCCCGGGAGCCTCCAGGAGTGCTGGGGGCAGAGCCTGGTGACCACTGAGAGCCTGTGCCTTGACCTATACACTGGCACAGAAGGACTTCAAGAAGAGGGGCACAGGGTTCCCTGCCCACTCAGCTCTGGTCTCCACTCCCCCTGCCAGCCAAGGGGTCCTGTGGTCCTGAGACCCATGGCCCAGTCCAGGCCCCAGCAGTGGACAGACAAGGGCACAGAAGACTCTCTAGCTGCAGCCTCCACCCCAGGGCTTCTACACTTCAACTTGGTGGTTTCCAGACCAGCTGAGAGCTTTGAAAATAGATTCCCAGGTCTCTCCTGGCCATGACAGTCTCCCAGTGAGGGGGCCAGTCACTCAGACACTGCCTCTCCTGGTGACAAAGATCCCCATCAGGTGACCCCTGCTGCTGCCCCTGCTCAGCCCAGGGACTGCAAGGGCTCTGAGGAGCGTTTTCTCAGACAGACAGGCTCGGAACTGGAGAGAAATCCAGAGGCTCTGGAGGAGGCAGTATGAGAGGGCAGAGAGCGCCCTGCCTTGGGTCTACCCTACCTTCGGCTGCGGCAGCCGTAGGGCACAGGGAGCTAGCATTGGGGTGTGGGATCCCTGGGTGAGGCACTCAAGGCTGACTTTTCCAAAGGGCAGCAAGGCCATTAGGAGTTTGGGGTGCTGAGTTGGATGGGGCTGGTCACCAATTCCTACTCTGTTTACCAGCTAGGAGGTGACAGAAGCTAGAAGGAGCTCAGGCCTACCTCAGGGGTGAGGCTTGTCCGAGGTGTGGATGGTGGCAGGATGGCAGGGGTTCTGGGGTAGCCCAGGCAAGGGACTGAGGCCTCATCCTTGGCTTTCTGGCCTTGCAGACAGGGGAGGTTCCTCCTGGCTCAGAGAGAAGCCCAGGCCCTGGCTGCTACCCATGCCTCTGGGTGAGAACAGTCACCAGGTGTGTCCAGGACTTGGTGGCTCATCTCAACTCCCTTTTTCTTTTGAGACAGTCTTGCACTGTCACCAGGCAACAGTACAGTAACACATCATCATAGCTCACTGTAGCCTCAAACTTCTGGGCTCAAAAGATGCTCCTGCCTCAGCCTCCTGAGTAGCTGGGACTACAGGCTGCATCATCACAGCCTGCTAGTTTTTCTATTTTTAGTAAAGACAAGGTCTTACTCTTGCTCGGGTTGGTCTCAAACTCCTAAGCTCAAGCAATCCACCAGCCTTAGCCTCCCAGAGTGCTAGGATTACAGGCGTGAGCCATGGTGGCCGATAGCCTCAGCTCACCTTCTAAGGCACCTTCCTTCATCTGGAATTTTCTCTGAGGAGGGGGAGGAAGAGAACCGAGAAATAATAGCCCCAAGGGCAGTGCCTGGTAGGTGTCCTGGAGGAGCCTCCCACCACCTGGGACATATGGACCTTCAGTCGCTGTTGTTTCCGCTCTGCTGGTGCACCTCAGCCTCCCTGTGCTCCGGGACCACTATCCTGTCAGCCCTCACGGGCTCCATGGCTGCCCACTCTGAATGCCCACTGGCAGGCAGCATCTCTACCTGTTTCATACACTGGGGATACTGGGGAAGGCTGAACAGAGCTGGCACTGGCTCTGGCCTCACTGGCCCTGGCCTCCCTGGGCCCTTCTGCCCATGGGCAGCATGACCCAAAGTGTAGCAAGTATGCAGGTGAGAACAGCCCTGCTCCCACATACTAGACAAGAGCAGGAAAAAGGACAGGACAAAGACTCCAGGACTGTGTGCTCAGGGAGGGAGCCGGCAGGGGTGTTGTCCTCCCAAATCAGAGTTCACCCACCCTGCACACACTGAAGCCCCAGAGCCTTCTGGGGTGCTCTCTTCTCTCTGGGGGAGCATAGGGAAGACAACTGGCCTGCATGACCACAACAAAATGTTGAGTATAGACTCGATCACCCAGAAGAGCTGGCCAGAGGGGTGGCCAAAGCATGGCTAGCTTCGCAGGGGCCCCTGGGAACCCCGATGAGGCCAGGCTGAGGAGCAGGGCTAGAAAACCGGGCGGGAAGGATGGACAAGCCCTGTGCTCAGCCCACATCCTGCCCCTCCCTGTCCCAGCCTCCACCCCAGTTCCCTGGCAGGAAACTTCTCCACAGGCAGCTCATCAATAGCTGTATTAAAACTCAGGCTAAATTTTTTAAAATAAAATTCTTGGATGTAGACATCATAGTTCTCCTTAAAGCAAGAAATGAGTCAATGTCACCCTGATAACTGTGAGTGTCGTGGGCCCAGTCTCTGAGCCACACAGCAGGGAAAGGAAACAGGTCAGCAGACAGCAGGCATGCCCAGTTGGTTCCAGCTTGGCCAGGGCCCTGGTGCATCCTAACAGGGGCTCTGCTGGCCAGCCTGTGGCCTCCCCTTTAGGCCTCCATCTCAAGCCTCCACTCCCCCAGCCAGAGGCCCCAGTTTGTCCACATGGCTCTTCCCCACCCAGACCTGGCTAGTGAGTGGTGAGGATAGAGCCTTCCCAGATCTGTCTCTCACTGTGCTCTCCGATGCCTACACAGTGGGGGAGCGGTCGAAAGGTATGTGCTGAAGGTGGGAAGGGGCATCAGTGACCAGCTTTCAAAGAATTGGACCCTCAGCTGCCATCAGTTCAGCTGCAAGTGGACAGGTCAGCCCTTGGGGATGTGTCAGGAGCTGGGCATGACCCTGCCTTATCTCTCTCCTGCCCCACCGCCCCCAGCAGGCTCCTCTGGCCTCAGCCTGGCACTATGCAGTCAGAACCCAGGTGGCCCAGGAATTTGCATCCTTAACAGCTTCAGGGGAATGGGATGCCCACTGGAGTGCGAGAACCTCCCTCCATCCCTTCTCCATCTTTCTGGTCACTCATTCTCAGGCCTGGCTTCTTCTGAAGTAAACTGAGTCACAGAGATAGAAAGATGGACCCCACTTTGATGTAATAATTGATAAAATTTATTACACCTGCAGGGGGCTGATACCATAAAGGCATGCAGCCCCGAATGCCAGGTGGACAATTCTTTTACCATTTTTCTTGCATGGCCAGCAAAGCAAGCTAGCGCAATACAGAAGCTAATCATAGCAATTAAGGCAGGGTGGCAGGGTGGGGGGTACATATTGGTTCATAAGTCACAAGATACATTACAGATTCATTACTTCATGGGTCAAAAGGTGCATGGTTCATACATAGTTCAGGGGTACAAAGTACGGGCATAAGAATTGGGTAAGTTTCCAAGGAAATGAGGACTTTCCATCAGGGGGTATTGCACCAGGGGCTTTAGAACATACCCCTCCCTGCTTATCTCTTCTCCCAGAATTTAGCTCCTCCGCCCTTGCTGAGACACAAAACACTTCCCCTTTGAAGGGTAAATCTATGGGTTTGGGGGATTAGTAGCAGGGGTAGGGCTTGGTGCAGGGGCAGGGGGCTTGGTTATTACACTTCCCAGTTCAAAGTAACCCAGCTGCCCCTTCTGACTGGCAGGGGAGGGGGTGTGAAGCCCTGGGTTCTGCAGGGCAGGGACTCGGGACTTGCCTGCATGATGGGTCGGAGAGCACCTGGACACTGACCACGCTGAAGGGATGAAACTGCAGTCATGGATCACACGCTAGTTGTGGAGCCACCGTCCTCCACTCCTCAGTGCCAGCCCACTGCCACTGTCCGGTGGAGCCAGAACCCTGTTCACCCCACCCCCTCCCCCAGTAGGCCTGTGGGCTGGGCCCAGACCAGAGTCTACTGGCCACCAGACTGCCCCAAGAGGGCAGGGCCTGTCCATCACCACCACTAGGCAGCAGGGAGCTTGGAAAAGAAATCTGCACATTTTAAATGCATTTGAAGGGAGCAAAACCAGCCTCGACCCAGCTGGAGCCTCCTGCACAGAAGCGGCTCCCACACCCAGCCATTACAATCGGAGCCCCGGTTTTATCAGAACACCATGGAAACCACTGGGCTGAATTTATGAAAGGGATGATGCCAAGCAGGGAGGGAACAGGCGAGGGAAGTCAGGGAGCCAAGCCAGAGGCAGGCGGAGGGAGGGGCCTGTGCCCCTCCGTGTTGGAGGCTGCCCTATTCCTACTGCACTGGAAGAGTGGGCCCCCCCACACGTGCACACACACTCTCATACCACACTTGCATGAGCACACAGGTGCTTACCCCATGCACACGTGGGTACATGCACACACACCACACACATACATACACATGCACACTTACACCCTGGACACTCATGCATATGCACACTCACACACCAGGCACACACACTTATGCACATATGCACATGCACACTTATACACTGCACACATGTGCATATACACACTCACACATGTACACATGCACTACACACATACCATGTACACACACGTGCACACCTACACCATGCACACACATGCACACTTATACCATGTACACACATACATGTGCACACCTACACCACGCAAGTGCACACACTTGTGCACACCTGGACAGCATGGGGCCTCTCATACCCCAGGACCTCATTCCTGCAGTGAGATTTGCCAGCTCTCACCCTGTGGCTATTAGTAAGGAGATTAGCAGAACCGGTGGGGGGCTTGGAAATCCCCAGCTGGCTGAGGTGCCCTCAGCTCAGTTCCTACTCCCCAACCTGCTTCAAGACCTATGGCTGCCCAGGGTCAGACTGCTAGGCGCAGGGCAGGGGTCGGGGAGCCCTCAGGATGGGCAGGGGGTCTGGAGCCAGCAGAGTGGAGGTCAGGCTGGGGATGCTCTCAGAGCACCTGGCTCCACGCACTCTGTCTGGAACTTGGGTGTCTGGTTGGTCAGTTAGGGTTGGGAGCTGAGGCAGCACCTGGGTGCCCTCTCTGGAGCCCTGAGATGGGGGTGCTGCAATCTGCTCTCTTCCCTCAGATACGGTCTCAGCCTCTGTCTTGTGTGCTGTTTTGTCACGAAGAGGGGCCAGGGAAGGGTCCCTCTTGTCTTATGTCCTAGAGAGCTCAAGTTGTGACCAAGTGGGGTCCCTCCCTTCCTGAGACCCCTCCTGAGTGAGCACAGGCTCCAGACCTGGTCTCCGATTCTGTTTCCAGGGAAGGTGACACAGAAACCTCAGGATAGTCACTGGTGCAGGTGGGATGGGGATCCAGAGCCCCCAGCTTGGACTTGGCCACCCCCCTCACTAGGCAGGAGGTCTGCCCAGGAATGGGGACACAGGGAGGTAGGGGAGAGGGGAGGCAGAGGCAGAGCCTAGATGATGCCATGGAGGTATAGTCTGGCAAAGGGCAGAGCCCCCGGCCCCGCTCCGGCCCACCCTCGAAGCTCCCCTGCAGCCAACCAGAGAGGGGCCTCCCTCAGAGACCCTGGTACCTGCAGGGCAGAGGGATGTCAGGGCAGAGCATGTCACAGGAGAGGAAACTGAGGCTGAGAGTGGACATGGCCTGAACTGAGTGCTATGTGACCCCAGCCCAGCTGCCCAGCAAGACCAGGCTGACACATGGGTTCTCCAACCCGCTGCTCCTGAGTCCTGCCCTCCACGTCTGTGTGCCTCTGTGCTCTACCCTCGGGGGCTGAGAGGCTTTTGTTACCAGCTCTGCCTGCAGCTAGCACCCTGACAGGGTGGAAGGAGGATGCTGAGATTCATGCGGCCCAGAAGGGGCTGAGATCAGCCTTGTCTGCAGTTCCCGAGTCAGCAGAGAAGGAAGAACACAGAGGAAGCCCAGACTCTGCCCTTGCTGACAGCCGCAGGGCCACCACAAGCATCGCTGCACTCAGCCTCCTGGGTCCTGTCCATTAGATGACATTTATGGGCATTCACAGTATGCAGGGCCTGTGGCCAGAGCGATTCAGTCCCCTCCCCTCTGCAGCCCTACACAGAGTATAGAAGGGTGGGAGGCACGAATCCAGTGGCCACCTGGATAGAGTCCCTACTGGCAGAGGCAAGGCCAGGAGGGCTTCCCCAGGGAGAGGCATGCTGAGCAGAAAGTGTTGGCAAGTCAGGCACTGGGGGCACAGAGGGACCAGGAGGACTCCAGGATGGACAGCCATCTGAGGAAAGAGGGAAATTTGGGGACAGTCGGGCTCTGGTAGGCCCAGGGCTTGGGGAGGAAGGTGGGCAGGGAGACGGCTCTAGGACTCACTCTCTCCTCTAGGAAAAGCCTGCAGGAAAGACACCTGGGAGATGACTCGTCTCCTGCCTTCATTGCTGGCCAGGGGAGATGGACATCCTTGAAAATGACCTGAGGCTCACTGGGTCCTGTCCATTAGATGACATTTATGTCATCTCCCAGAGTTAGCTCAGAAAGTGGAGGTGGCAGTGGGTGTGGGCAGGGCCCTGAGGGCTCCCCAGACTCAGTGGGAAGTGCTGACCCCAGAGACGGTGACGCCAGCCCTAGGGAGACGTGACTTCTCTGTGCCTCTGGCTTCCTCGTGGCAGCCCCCTGTGGGAGTGGAACCTCCCTCCGCCAGTGTGTGTTCAGGGACCCAGCATCCATGTGCCCTTTAGAGCTATTTTCTTCACTTCAGTGAAATGCGCTATAACCTGCCCTTTCTCCTCCACAGTCCTATAAGGGGCAGAAAGCTCCCTTGTCACTGTGCTCACCTGGCTGGGCTGGGCGTCCAGACTAAGCCCTCTCCCATGGCCTCTGCACCCCCTTCCTGGGTGCTGCAAAACAGGGTGATATGAGAAAAATGCCCACCCCACTAACTGCTGTCCAGGGTACCTTGGCCTAACTCCTGCTGAAATCCGCATACGCCTTCACTACACAGGGCTGCGGTGCCTAATCAATACTCAGAAAATCTGCTGCTGAGTGAATGTCCCCTTCCTTCTCCACTTCTGTGTCTGTCACTGCCCTCTCCTTTGGGGCTTGGAGCCATGACCGGCTAGGCCTCAGGTGGGAATCAGGGTCCCCTCAAAGGCAGGTGCATCCTGTCCTTGTGTCACAGCCCGGCTGCAGCCAGACCCTCTGCTGGGCCCCTGGAGCCCACACCAGCACCTGCCAGCCCTGGGAACAGCGATGTGGGGCCCCCGCCAGCAGAACCCCCTGGAGCCCACGCCAGCACCTGCCAGCCCTGGGAATAGCAATGTGGGGCCCCCACTAGCAGAACCTCCTGGAGCCAGCTGGACACACAAGGGCCCTTCCGGTCCACACTGCAAGGAAGCAGCATTCTGGATTGGGGTCAATGGAGCCCTAGGGTACAGCCGCAGGGCCCGTGCTCTTGTGCGGGGTTTCTTAGAGAGATAGGAGGGACACAAGCGCTCCTGCTCAACTATCTCGTGCAAAAGGCACCACCCAGGCAGACTGCACAGGACCAGCCCACCAGCCTCAGGGTGGGCAGTGCCCCTCCACTTCCCCACTCCCACTGCTTAGGGGACCCAAGAAGTCTGGCTGAAGGCATGATGGACTCCCAGTCAATCCTCTCCCAGGTGCTAGAGGGCTGCCTCCTGATGTCACATCTGAAAACCCATCAGTCCCACTGGAAAGTGCCCCTGGCCCCAGGCCCACAGATGCCCTTTATCAGCTGCTACAGTTGCTTCATGCTAGAAACTCCAAGGCTGCTGAGCAGGGGTGGAGACCCCAGGGTAGGAGATGCCACCTGGGGACTGGCAGGGGCCACTGCTCCCCCCCAAGCCAGAGAGGGAAGTCAGAGGCCCATGGACTCCTCCCCAGTGGCCCTCAGCCAGCTCAGGGAAGCCCACAGCTCCACTCAGCTCCCCAAAGCTCCAGTGAGGTGGGAGTGACTCTAAGGCATGCATTCCCCCTGAACCCTAAGTCCCCAGTAGGGCACAGCTTCAACTTGCTTGATGACACATCGTCCCTCACTGCTTGCCAGGGTTGTACTCACTGTCCCCCAGTGGACAACCCGCACACAAACCTGTCTCAGAACGTTCCTCAGAAGCAGCCCTTTGAGTGGGGTTCTGGGACTAGGCCACAAGAGCCCAGTTACCTGTGGTAAGGGAGGGGCAAAGGTACGGAATGGGCTGAGTGCAGTGGCCCACAGCTATAAAACCAGCACTCTGGGAGGCCAAGGTGGTGGATTGCCTGAGCTCAGAAGTTTGAGACCAGCCTGAGCAAGAGCAAGACCTCGTCTCTAGTAAAAATAGAAAAATTAGCCAGAGTCACGGTTGGCGCCCATAATCTGAGCTCCTCTGGAGGCTGAGGCAGGATGATCGCTTAAGCCCAGGAGTTGGAGGTTACAGGAGACTCAAGCACACAGCACTGGTCGTCCTCCAAATTTAACCCCTCCTCAAGCCATCAGCAAGTGCTTTCTTCTTTTTTTTGTTTTTGAGACAGAGTCTCACTTTGTCACCCTTGGTAGAGTGCTGTGGCATCACAGCCCATAGCAACCTCAAACTCTTGGGCTCAAGAGATCCTCTTGCCTTAGCCTCCCAAGTGGCTGAGATGACAGGCACCCACCACAACATCCAGCTATTTTTAGAAACAAGGTCTTGATCTGGCTCAGGCTGGTCTTGAACTCATGAGCTCAGGCAATCCTCCTGCTTTGGCCTCGCAGAGTGCCTGGATTATAGGCATGAGTGACCGCACCCGGCCAGCAAATGCATTCTTTAAAGTGTTTGGTTACTGCTTTTTGTGTTTTGTCCAGAGGTTTTAGCTGGGGGGTTCATTGCCTGGGTTTAGTCTGCCTGAGTTTGCTCTGTCTCCATCAATGCTGTGAGTTTACAACAGGCTCTCTGCACTTCCCGTGTTCGACTGCCTCACTCCCTGCCTCTCTCTACACTTCCCATGTCTGAGGCCCAGAGATGCTCTGCCTGGCTATCCTGCCTCACCTCCATTCAAGGGCAGATGTGGTCCTGCAGGGACACAGCAGGGCTGTAATGGGGCATCTGGCCCAGGAGGGTGGGGTGCGGGAAGGCACCGCTGGGCGGGAACTCCAGCCACATGGTTTTGTCCACTTCCGAGGCTTTTGTCCAGTTGCACCATCCTGCACAGTAGCACTGGGTTGTCCACTTGCACCATTTGTGCACTAGAACTGTTTGTCCACTTGCACCCTTTGTCCTTTGGCCCTTTTGCTTGATAATGAGCAGGAGCACCTCCACAGCACTCTGGGGCCCACTCCTTTTACCAGTCTCTCACACTGCTCTGGCCTCTTTGTGGGGGAACGTGGTGAGACAGCAGGGCTCCAGGCTGTTCTAGGCTTCAGGGGTGCCCACGTCTGCCCCCTGCTGGCTGCCTCGCCGCCTTCCAGCTCTCCACATGCACATTTACTGTCATGATGGACCATCTTTTGCTTTTATTATTAAAGTGACTCACTCTCTTATGAAAATTTAAATATGAGAAATGTGGGGCACAGAAGGAGTCCCCACTGCCCAGCGGTGATCGCCACTGACAGGTGGGCGAACGTGCTGTGCTGTCCAGGCACGGCCAGCAGCTGGGCAGACACATAGGCACGTCCCCAGAGGCTCAGGCACTCATCTGCCTGCTCCCCACGGCGCCCAGCCACTTCAGGGCATGCGGCTCTTTTGTGTACAATTTCAAAGTCATTTTGTTCAGATTCAGAGTTAAAGAATTAAAGTGCTCTTCTGACATTTAGATGCTTCTAAAAGCAAAACAACCTGTGTGGTGCAGAAGGGAGGTCCACGTCCCCAAGATGTCCAGGCAGAAGGTGACAGGGAGGTGACACAGGAGTGCAGCCAGTGGCAGGTGGCCCCGAGGTTGTGCTCTCTGCTTTGAGAAGCAGTAAGTGTGACAGTGTCCACCCCGCCTCCCGCTGGCAGTTAGAGCCTGACACCGCTGGTGCAGGGGGCTCTGTGTCCCGCCCCCTCACTCTGCGCCCACCCCCCACCAGCCTGTACCAACAATACACAGGACACTCCTAACAATCATGTCCATCCCCACCCCTGCCCTGTTTTTATAGTAATTTTCATCTTTTATGGAAATGTGTAAACGTACTCCAGAGGAGCCCAATGTTCCCAGCGTCAGCCTCACCAGCATCCACCACCTCCAGCTTGTTCCCTGCAGACCCCACCCTGCCCACGCAGGTTTTCTCTGACTTGACCAGTCAGCGGCACCTTCCAGGGCCAGGCCTGAGGCTCATAACCTCAGGGCTCTCAGTGTCCCACATGGAGCAGTGGGACACTGAGAGCTGACCATGTCTTAGCAGCCCACCCCTGAGAGCTGGGCTGTGTTTGGGAGGAGTCTTTGCAGATATAATGTGACCTCACCCTGGGGCTGATCTCGACCTTCCTGACCCCTGAAGGGTAAACGGAACATGAATAAAAAAAAAAAACATTAATTTTCCCTGATGCACAAAGGAAAGGACCCCCTTCATTTTAGCTTTTACTTCAGGAAACATAACTGTGAATTCTTTCTCTGCCTCTTTGATGTGTGTGTTTCTAAAAGCCAAGTAAGCCTCTCGTCCCTGTGTGAGCCATAACCGCCACCCTTGCGATCTGGCAGCAGCCCCTGTGTGGGACATGGACACCAGGTATGGTGGTGCCCTGGCTCCAGTCTTGGGGGAGGGCAGGAGCCTGACTTCAGGTGCTGCTCCAGACCCCTCCCAGCACAGACACAAGTGGGTTTTCCCTTCCGAGGAAGCCAGTTAGCCAGCACATATGGCACCATCTGCAGGTGGGCTCAGACAACGTCTGTGTGACAACAGTGCTGTCAAGTCCTGTCCCTCAAGGACTAGCGACCGTTTATCTTGAGAACCCACAGGGAACAGCAGCACCTGCTGGCTGCCACTTCTGTCTTTGCAAACTCTCAGCCTCCTGCCAGGACACAGGCACTCCGGGGCCACTTCATGGTCAGCAAACAGCCTCCGCTCTCCTCTGCCTTCCTGGAGGGGTCTGAGTGGGCATGAGACTGTGTGTGCAGCTCTCTGAGGCTTGGGGTGAAGGCAGAGACCCACAACAGCCACCAAGGGCCGGGCAATGTGTTCCCATGGCACCGACTCGGCCCAGCTATTAACTTTCCATCACTATTAACCTTCTCCCAAGTTTGGAGGAAGGAGGGGGCACCTGCCCAGAGAGGTGCCCAGATGTCCCCCCGGGAGCCAGAGTGGACCGTCCCAGGACCAGCACTCAGCATGGAAAAGGGAGCCACTGCCGAGACGCATGGAGTACACACCACATACCCCTACACACATAACACACACAACACAAACACCACACACAGCACACAACATACAACACACCACACACACAACACAATCCACCCCACACACCACACACACGACAAACCATACACCACACATACACCAAACACAACACAAACACCACACACAGCACACGACATACAACACACCACACACACACCAAACACAACACATACCACACACAGCACACACATACACCCCTCACGAGGCCTTGCCCACCTCCCCAGCTCAGGGAGGCGCTCCCCTGTCACACATTCCTGTCTCAGACACACTTTACGGAGCCACCGCAGGGTCCAGGCAGGAATAGGGGTTCTGGACAGGCTAGCTCCCAGGGAACTAAATGACTGTCAGGACAACTTACCAGGGAGTCCAATACAGCTTCCCAGCCTATGAGACATACTTCTAAGTCGTCTCTGTTCATTTTCTGTGGTTTTAAAGTAATACTTTTTGTTGTTGTTGTTGTTGGGGATTCATTGAGGGTATAAGAAACCTAGTTGCATTTGTTGGGTAAAGTCCCTCTTACAATCGTGTTTTGCCCCCAAAAGGTGTGGTACACACCAAGACCCCACCCCCCTCATTCCTTCCCTCTCTCTGCTCTTCCTTTCCCCACCCCTCCCTCATTTTTTCTGTGCTCTCCCATTCCCCCACCCCCACCATCTCATTAATTGTCATTAATTAGGCTCAGTGCCTGTGGCTCAACAGGCTAAGGCGCCAACCACGTACACCTGAGCTGGCAAGTTCAAATCCAGCCTGGACCCGCCAAGCAACAATGACGGCTGCAACCAAAAAATGGCCGGGTGTTGTGGCGGGTGCCTATAGTCCCAGTTACTTGGGAGATGGAGGCAAGAGACTCGCTTGAGCCCAGGAATTGGAGGTTGCTGTGAGCTGTGATGCCACAGCACTCTAGGAGCCTCACGGAACAACTGCCTACTGCCCAGCCACTACCTGACTTCACATGAGGCGAAGGGCTGACTTCCCTTCCCTTCCCTTTTTCCTTTGCATTTTTTGTTTTTAGACAGAGTCTCACTTTCTTGCCCTCGGTAGAGTGCAGTAGCGTCATAGCTCACAGCACTTCAAACTCTTGGACTCAAGCGATCAAGCGTAGGAGGATCGGATCTCCCCTCGGATCTCCCCTTCCGAGAGCTGGGACTGCAGGTGCCCACCACAACGTCTGGCTAGTTTTTAGAGTCAGGGTGTTGTTCTTACTCAGGCTGGTCTGGAACTGCTGAGCTCAGGCAAGCCGCCCGCCTCAGCCTCCCAGAGTGCTGGGATTACCAGCGTGGGCCGCCATGCCCGGCCAAAGGGTGATCCTCAGCAGGTGCAACCATAGCACTGAAACATCTCCACCTTTTGGACAGGTCAGTGAGAAACTCCGCCACACTGGTTATTTGGCATCACATGGCAAAACACTGAGTTAGATGACTGATTTCTTTCTCTCTGTTGCTGTTGATGCTGCCTCAGATGCTAATCTCGTGGCAGATTTTACTGAAGACTTTTCACAAAGACCATCTTTGTTTTTTAACCATTGAGGGGCTGTTATATTTACTATTTATTTGAATCTCCAAACAGCTTGTGCAGCAGATTCAGCAGGTAATAACGGTTGTAATTTAATAACAGATGAAACTGAAGCACTTAGGACTGGAATCTTTGCTCCGGGTCTCCTAGCTGGTTAGTGGTGGAGCTTGAACTTCAGGTTTCCTGACTTTATCTACCTCTGTCTCCCACAAGGCAGTACTGTTTGGTTCATTTCAAGCTCTTTTCTATAAACATGTGCTTCCTAGAGTGAAAGCTGTATATGTTAGGATTTTGAAATTGTACATACTTCCAAGTATGTGTGAATTCAATAAATAAATGTTACATAAATTAGGAATACATATTGATGAGGAAATTCATTTATACGTAGATCTGAAGAATTGGTTAAAAGAACTGAAATCTATTTTAAAATAATTTAATGGGTACATTGGAGTATCTTCACGGAAAGACACATAATATTAAAATAAAACCTAATCTGGCTGGGTGTCTGTAGCTCAAGTGGCTAAGGCGCCAGCCATATATACCAGAGTTGGCGGGTTTGAATCCAGCCTGGGCCTGCCAAACAACAATGAAAACTACTACTAAAAAATAGCCGTACATTGTGGCAGATGCCTGTGGTCCCAGCTACTTGGGAGGCTGAGGCAAGAGAATAGCTTAAGCCCAGGAGTTGGAGGTTGCTGTGAGCTGTGATGCCACGGCACTCTATCCAGGGTGACAGCTTGAGGCGCTATCTCAAAAAAATAAAAGAAAACCTAATCACTCAAGAATTTACAGCATTTAAAAAAAACTTCTCATTTTGACTTTTTAAACATTCTGTGTATGCTTGAAATGTCAAGCATTTTCAAACATACAGAAATAGAGTGAAGAGTGTGATGTGAGGAACCTGTCACCCCACTTCAACAATTATTGGCATATAGCCAATCTTCTTTCCCTTACTCCCTTCTCCCCTCTCCCTTTCCTTGGATTATTCTATTAATTTTATTTATTTATTTTTTGAGACAGAGCCTCAAGCTGTCACCCTGGATAGAGTGCTGTGACATCACAGCTCACAGCAACCTCCAATTCCTGGGAGCAACCTCCAATTCCTGGGCTCAAGCAAGTCTCCTGCCTCTGCCTCCCAAGTAGCTGGGACTACAGGCGCCCGCCACAACGCCCGGTTATTTTTTGGTTGCAGTCATCTTTGTTGTTTGGCTGGCCCAGGCTGGATTCAAACCCGCCAGCTCAGGTGTACGTGGCTGGTGCCCTAGCCCGTTGAGCCACAGGCGCCAAGCCTAGTCTTGCTCTTGCTCAAACTCCTGACCTCAAGTGATCTTCCCACCTCAGTCACCCAGAGTGCTAGGACTTTATAGGCATGAGCCACCGTGCTAGGCCCTTTCCTTACTTTAAAGTAAATTCCAGACGTTCTATCTGTTAATCCATAAAAATTTCAATATATATCTGTAAAAGATAAGAAGCCTTCGCTCGGCGCCTGTGGCTCAACGGGCTAAGGCACCAGCCACATACACCTGAGCTGGCGGGTTTGAATCCAGCCCTGGCCTGCCAAACAACAATGACGGCTGCAACCAAAAAATGGCTGGGCGTTGTGGTGGGCGCCTGTAGTCCCAGCTACTTGGGAGGTGAAGGCAAGAGACTCATTTGAGCCCAGGAATTGGAGGTTGCTGTGAGCTGTGATGCCACAGCACTCTATTCAGGGTGACAGAATGAGACTCTGTCTTAAAAATAAATAAATAAACAAAAATAAAATATTAAAAAAAAAGAAGTCTTGGGCAGCGCCTGTGGCTCGCAGGAGTAGGGTGCTGGCCCCATATGCCAGAGGTGGCAGGTTCAAACCCAGCCCCGGCCAAAAACCACCAAAAAAAAAAAGATAAGAAGCCTTTTTCATAAGTTACAATACTATTGTCACCCTTTAAAAGGTTAACAATAATGTTTAGAGTGGCACCTGTGGCTCAGCAAGTAGGGCACCGCCCTCATATACCGAAGGTGGCGGGTTCAAACCCGGCCTCGCCGAACTGCAAGACAAAACTAGCCAGGCGTTATGGTGGGCGCCTGTAGTCCCAGCTACTCGGGAGGCTGAGGCAAGAGAATCGCCTAAGCCCAGGAGTTGGAGGTTGCTGTGAGCTGTGTGATGCCATGCCGTGATAAGGTGAGACTCTATCTCTACAAAAAAAAAAAAAGTTAACAATAATTTTTAGGGGGGGAAATTTAGCAAGAAAGCCAACGGTTTGGAGCTGAGCCAAGAGACAAGGTGGAGGAACGCACATCAACCCTATTGGAGCGACCTGCGACCCCAAGGATACAAATAAAAGGTACAGAGCACATCACCAGGTGGACGGGAGTCCCCTCCCCCAAGAGAACAGCTCGCAGTATACGCCATACCTCCATACAAACAAGCGAGCATAGTTCGGCTGTCCTCCCACTGTACACCACGGGAGAGACCCTCTAAAAACCGGACCTCCTTCCCCCTGTGCCGTGGCACTCCCCTCCACTCTCACCCTGAGGTCTGGAGGTCTGTCCCCCACGGAGTCCAGATTCTTGAACACTTTCTCGAGGAGAGTGGACAGGGCGTGGGTTGCCGCGGGTCTGTGCTGTTCTCTCAGCTCGGAAGCAGTGAGAGAGTGAGCCGAGGGTCGGCTGGCCGAAAAAAACGCTGAAAAAAACGGCTGGCTGGGGGATGGCTGGCTGGGGGACGGCTGGCTGAGGCGCTCCAAGGCTTTGCTGAGATTAGGCCACACCAGGCCCTGAGGGGATGACAGCTGAGACAAAGGGCTGACGCGCTCGCAGACTAAGTCAGGACTATTAGCAGCCCAGCGTCTCCTCCACAGGGCAGAGATTCTGCAAACTTGTTCTGTTCTGTCAGCTTTTTCATCTACTTTACATCAATCAGGGACAGGGCTGGAACTGAGTGAATCGCCCCAGCT